>MU834578.1:0-45938 GCA_029204225.1 Diphasiastrum complanatum | reverse complement strand
CACTTGGGGGAGAGAGGAGATAGATAACACCTTTGTAGCTCCCACTCTTTGAGAGAGAGAAAAAGAGGTGGGGTGGGTCATAGGTGGCCCCCATGTAGCGAGAGATTAAGTTTAACTTGTCATTTTGGGTAGCATCATTCATCCTTTACATAAATAGTGAACAAAATTTGTAGTGATCTTCCTTCCCATTTAGTTCTCCTACCATGAAAAAGCTAAGCCATTTCTATGGTAGGATTCTCCAATGGGAAGTTCATCCTAAAATCCATACCCAAAGCTCTCCTTTGAAAGGTAGACCAAAAAATCACACTTGAAGAAAAGTTATAAACAAGATGATCTAGAATATGTCATTACTTTTAGCAAATCATCCTTAGTTCCATGTAAATTGCAATATTAGTTTTAGAAAGCCAGAACCCTGAAAATTAAGACTTGAGCTGGAAAAGGACGGTGAGTAAGTGAGCCCTCAAAAACCCCCCAACGCCCCCACACCCCCCCCCCCCCCCGTTTTCTGTTGATGTGACTTTTAAACCACCCGTCGTTGATAGCTAACCTTATATATATATATATATATACGCATCACGATTCACGTCGAGTATTTCCAGCTCGTGGGCCCCCGACTAAGGATTCATAACAACCGACTCCCTGTTTGACGCTTTGACGGCTAGTCTTTTCTTAGGGGGGTTACTAGTAATAATCGAAACACAACACGGAGCCTTTGACGTGTGATGGACGTCGGGTGGAATAGAGAGTATTCTGTGTTGAAATTTGAGGTGTAACTTTGCCCTTCATGTAGTTTTTTTTATGGCGTCTTTGGAGAAATCGACGATGCCCGCCATGAGAGTTCGACTCGCCCTTCAACAGATCTTCAAAAACGAAAAATTTGCACAGCTAGTTTTGGAGAAATGAGTTGCAAGTTTACAACATTTTCACCACCCACAACCACCTAGCTATAGGCCTTGTAGATTATATAGATTTGTGGCTCACTTTTGTGACAGGATCTAGCTTCATCTTCAAGGGTTAGTAAATAACCTTTATACACGTATCACCAATTTTTTGCACACATTATCAGTTACTTTTTTGTTCTCTCTCTCTCTCTCTCTCTCTCTCTCTCTCTCTCTCTCTCTCTCTCTCTCTCCGTGGACGGGAGTGTGTCTACATGCCAGGGCGCACTAGTTATAACAACTTTCTCTCTTATGCCTCGGTAGTTGCTAGTGCATGTCACGCCTTTATTTTCAATCTCTCAATGCCTTGGTAGTTAGTAGTGCATGTCACACCTTTCTTTCCTAGTCTTAAAAAATGCACACTTTACAAGGTGATTTGAAAGATTGAGAGCACCTTTGTCATGTATCTTGGATTTTTTTTTAGAATTTTGCAATTAAAAAGGAATGAAAAAAAAAAGCAACTCATTCTTGAACTCAAAATCGCCTAGAAGATATAGGTCATCTTCATCACAACTCTCAAATCATCACAATAGTATGATATGTTAGATCCTTCCGACTTGAAACCAAGCTATGCTAACTCTTGGATGTGCATAATGTACAAAGAATGTAATGTTGTACATGACAACATAATAATTAGCTAGTGTGGTTTCAAAAACAAAAACTTTCGTAGATATTATCAACATTGTTGAAAATCATGCTCTTTTGGAAGGTTGTCGTAAGATAAAAAATTGTTGACTACAAAGATCCTACATTTTTTAAAGGTTGTCAAATAACAAGAATTGTCACCTTCAAAATCCTTCATCTCAATTCTTCAAACACTTGTCAATTATAACTCTTAAGCTGTTGAATTTTGCCATGAAGTATTGTATGGAAAGTTGAATGGAAATTCTTATATGAATATTGTCATCATATAAAAATAAGATTTTACCCAAAACATAGCCATTGCAGTATATTGGACTCTAGAAAAACAACCACATGCGCGCGCGTGCACACACACACACACACACACACACACACACACACACACACACAAAATGAAATCTATTTTGTGGAAGATCCAAAGGAAAATCTGTTACCAGTGTATGCCTATCAACTTAGAGGCGATGGCATACTGCACTCAGTTAGGTGCTATGGATGCGGAGGAAAACAGTGTCGTGCTAAATGTCCACATCGAGGGGATCCATCAATATTTGATCCCTCATGTTCACAATGCAGAGTTAATTATCCATGCCGAGATTGCCCGATGAGAAATTCACAAATAGCTAGGAGGCATTTGGCCTATGTAGACCGACATGCACCTGTGGTGACCCTTCCACCTCGAACGCACTATAAAAGAAAAATCTTGGTGCCACCGGATTATGAAACGAGTGACGAAGAGGATCTGGCAAAAGTCCCAAAGTACGCAAAGATACCCAACAAGTAAAATCATCACAGAAGACAAAGATGGTAGAATCCATCACGCCAATGGTAACTGAGGAAGTCAAGAAATTGACATCCGACGAAGTCCAACGGATTTTACCAAGTCTCTTGGCACAATCACTGCAAAGAATTCTTAGTGATGAATTACAAAGGGGATTAGCGTCAAGAGGGCAACTTGAAGGCAATTCAGCACAAGATCCAAGGAAAAGTGCCATCACGCAGCCTTCAACGGGAAAGTGCAATGACCAAGGGAAGACTAAAGTTGATGATTGTCTCTCAACGAACAAGATTCAGCCAAACTATCATTGTTCCATAATGCAGCAGCCCATACCAACGCCAAATCCGGGTATATCCATTCTTCAAAGGCAAAATCCAGGGAATCCAAGCCCAATTAGGCCTCCAGTCCAACAAGCACCAACACATACAACAACAATACCTTGTCCTCAATTTGTAAGATTGACTGCGGAGGAAAGTCGTCAGGTTCAACCATACCACTACCTGAATCGACAAAGTAGTCAAACGAACACGTCGTATCCACATTACGTATGATGTTGGAACCAGTTGCTTCCATCTATGAGGATCCAGTTTTATCTTGGGATACTCTGATGGAATGCCTCAACTACCCAATTGTTGATGAACAAGGTTATCTGGAATGGCCACCAGACCCTTACAGGTATTATTGAAAATCTGGCAAGTCCCAGTTTTGCTGATCATCCACTAATAAAGCCTCAGCATGCTAGCTCTCCGCACAGATTTTGACAGAAAAGACACAAGAAATGAAATTGTTCTCGAACAATTTTGCGACACACGACACGAAATTGTTTCGTGATACAAAATCTTTCTTGCTCCACGAACGGCCAAGACGATCAACCAAGTACCATGGGGTACAAATATTTGATCAAATATCATGACATCAACAGAAGTATTTTAGATCGTGGCTAATCTGTCACTCTTGTAATTTGTGATTAATTGTAGATGTTTAATCTTTCTAATCTGTAAGTTACACGACACGACACAAAAAAGTTTACGAACTATATACTTTCTGCTTTGATGCATAAGCAAGTAAGCAAGACAAGAAGTCAGAAAGAATATGAAAAATACAGAATACAAGTCCGCCTGTGTGTGAGACAATTTTATAGAGGATCTGTAGATCCAGAAGTCTGCTAGTAAGCGAGACATTATTCGTGAGAGAACTGTATTTCTCTCACGCCAATGCACTGCCTGGATCTGTCATGCAGTGCTTGAAGAATCAAGAAAATCAATAGATAATATTGTAGCTGTTGTGCACATATTATTCTAAATGATTGTATGAACTCGAATGTATTTTTGTCTGCTACTATTCGTGTGTCTGATTCACTTGCTTATTCAATTTCGCACTTTGGTTTGATATTGTTGAATGCTATATTAATTTGTTAAACTAGATCAGCAGTATCTGTCTACACTCTGAAGGATTGTAGGAATGATATAGTCGGCAGTGACTAGAGATCATATCTGAAATCCTGATAAACTGATCTTGTTCGCGAATTCTTTCGCTTCATGTTTCGCTTCGCTTCACAATAAATCAACAAGTCATATCCATGTCTACAAGTCAGAATCCGACATGTCAAACTTCGACGTGCTTTTGAAAAATTGGTTGCTGCCCAGATTTCCCGATCGTCGGACTATGATTTTTGGATTTTTTACTGGGACGTCGAAACTCGACGTGTCGGATTGCGAAGGATTATGAAATTTTTGAGCATACGTCGGACGCGGACATCGGAATTTGCACGATATGTTATTATGGTTGAGTCGACAAGTCAGAATAATAATCCATCTCGAATGATCCACATTTGTTTGGACCGGAAGAAATGAGGATAGTGTTGGTTCACAGGGGACTCAACTAACAAACATGTTTTGTTGGATCATCAAGGAGTGAAAAAAGATCATTTTGTGTCCAAAAGCATTGATTTTTTGATGAGATTTGATAGGATTTGATGCAAACTCATTATATCTCCATTCAATCTTTGTGAGAGAGTGAAAGGGCTAAGACTAGAAGTCCATCTTGAGTTGATCAAATCAAGTGAAGTTCTTTGTGAAACTTCCAGAATCAAATCTATTCAATTTTCTTGAGCCATACTTTGTAGAATACTTCAAGATAGTTCTTTTAAATCAAGATCACTTTGAGCTTGCTACTTGTGTCTTTTTTAACATCAAGTGAGTTGCAAGTGAGGCAAATTCTGGAAAAGAACTTAGGGAGGGTCAAGAGTACATCCATAGTACAAGTCACTAGCAAGATGGGATCACTTGGATCATTCCTCTAAGAAGCTAGTGAGAGGTTAAATTCTACAAACTATTTAATATGGAAAGTGAGGATGGAGTCACTCCTAGTGCTCCAAGACTCTTTGATCTTTTCCTAGATGAAGAGGATGAACCTCTAGGTGGACAAGAATTGGTGAAGTACAAGAAGAGGGCCAAACTAGTATTACATTGTGTGAAAATGAATGTTAGTAATGATCTTCTCAAGGAAGTTGCCACTTGTACTTCAGACAAGGAAGCTTGGGATTTCTTAGTAGCTATGCATGAATCCAACAATACTTCAAGAATACTTATGCTAAGAAACCAAGTCTTGGAAAGCATGAGGAGAAGTTATGAAAGTGCACAAGAATATGTGCTAAGAACCAAATCTCTTAACAAGGAACTTGCTTCAATAGGAGATAAGATCCATGATAATGAACTTGTTCAAGTGATCCTAAATGGATTGTAGATGAGTACTCCAACTTGGTCCAAAGTTTTGCCATTCAAGATAGCCTACAAAGAAGGGGCATTTTGCATCCGAATGCACAAGAGGAGAGCAAACAAGAAAACCTTGCACATGGAGGAGAGGAGGATGAAGGATACTCATCCTTGATGGCATCCACATCCTCACCAACAAGCAAAAGCAACTCAAGAGAATAATGGTGGATTGATAGTGGGGCAAGCTCCCACATGACATTCCAAAAGGACTATTTCTCCACTCTAATCTCTTTCAATAGTGCTAGAAATTCTATCTTTACTGTAAGTGATCAAGAGTGTAGAATAAATGGTGCTGGAACCATTCCTTTGTGTCTATGATCTCCTAAAATAATGAATCTAGAAAATGCTCTTTACGTATCATCAATCACCAAAATTTTGATAAGTGTTGGTCAACTTATGGATAATGGTTTGGATGTCCACTTTAAACATGGTGTTTGTTCCACTTTGAAGAGTGATAATTGCATAGCAAAGGGATTTAAACATGGAAGATTGCATAAGTTGGGTGCTAATATTGCTATTGAGAGTGTGAACATGGCAAAGGAGGAGATCACTCAAGTGGAGACCTTGTCAAAGTGTGATCTTGCTAGGATTGAGGAGGAGCATCAAAGAGAAGAAGATCTTGAGGATTAATCTCACAACCCAAGAGCTCCAAGAAGGTCCTCAAGGACAAAAGCCAAGTCATCAAAGTTCATGCAATCTCTTCACTCAGGTGTGCACTTTGCAAGGGTGAGAAACAATAGAGATGCTACTATCTTTGAGTTTTTCATAGATAGTGTTAGAAGACTTGATGACTTATTTCTCATCTTCAACATTCATGATATTTAGTACATTATGTGGATATGATAAGACAATGAAATTGAATGCTTTCCAATCTACATTTATTGATACAACAATTTTATTAGATAACTATTTTTGTAATAGTTTAAAAAATGGTTTCATAAAAGTCAAAACACCATTTAATGTAATGTACTTGAAATTCTTTGAGTCCAAATGCTTTGTGCATGATAAAGTTCAATGTAAGGACCAAAGACTCTCCTACTTCAATGCAAGGAATAATGGTAGTTTTTTGCTCTTCAAGTAGAGATTGTAGAATCTACATTCTTCTCACCAAAGAAGTTGTCAAGGGTGGAAATATGATCTTTCATGAGTGGAAGACTTGCAAACTTGAAGGAGCACTTTTGGGTCAACACCCTATTCATCTCATTGATGGAGAGGAGCCGAGTCAAGTGCAGGGAAAAGGTGAAAGGTAGAGAACTCCAAGAAGACCTTCAAAGTCCAAGATGGAGACATCAAGACTCAAGTTCATTGGCAAAGGAAGGAAAGGTGAGGAGAGTGACATCTCTCATGCATTCATCAATTTATTTGGTATTACTTTATGAGTGCAAAGTTTCTTCAAGGCAAGAGATGGCATAATCATGGGGAGATCATCAAGATCATGAAGGTACTACCAAGATCTTGACATACTCAACTCAAAATCCTCCTTTATTCTCTTAAATCCATTTTGAGAGAGCATGTGATCCATTACATATGTGAGAGATTTCAACAAGTTTAGTCATATTTTGGTAAATTGTCAATATGAGGCCAAAACTCATTTTAGACTTAGAGATAAACTTTTTAAAAGTTATATAAGTTTAAAATACATTCAATAAAAACTTTTTGAAAGTGTGGAAAACTTGGTAGTTGAGTTTGAGAGAGATTCAAATTTGAATGTGGGTACTTTGAATCTAGACCCAAAAATAGTAGGGTTTACATTTTGGAGGGAAACCCAAGTGGCCAAATAGGGTTTGGACCTGTTATAAAAGGAGAGACACATCTTCTCTCTCCTCTCTCTCATTTCATCATTATACATGGTTCTTTTTGGGTTCTACCACTCATTGGTGCACTCTCATGATGTTATCTTGCAATTCTATGTGTAGAATGATCATTTATTGCTATTTCAGTCTCACACGTGTGAAATACGGTAGGGTATTTTACTTTACGGAATGCAACTATATTTTATGTTTTGGTTCATGTTTGGTCAGTATCTCTTAGATTTTGCACCTCATTTTGTATGTAGATGCTGATTTTTTTACATTGGTAGGATTGTTGGTTTGCTCCTTAATGTAACCAAAGATCAGGGACATGGATTGGATCTTGAATGATCTGAAATCCTTCACATGGTATCAGAGCTCTTGTGTTTCAGTTTATGAAAGGATCATCCATATTTAGCAAGGATTTGGAGGAGATACCAATGCTAGAGCATGCTAGATTGATCTCTACTCAAAAATCAGCATTTTTGCATATGTAGAATTGATCTTTTGTAGGTCAAAACTCAATATAGGGTTATATACTTGATCAATTTCAATTTCACATTTTTTTTAATTGGAATTAGATGATTTTTGGTGCATTAGGAAGGTCTCACCGGAGTCTACAAGATGATATATCAAGTTTTGAAAAATTGCATGTAGAATTTGAGATATTCAATTTTTTGTGATTATGTCAAAACCCTAATTTTGATTGGATCTCTAGTTTGTGAGATACTGAACTTCATTTGAGTGTGTTTCAATCTCTGATGACGTACTCGACATCCGACTTGTTTGGCTCGACTTTTGGCTTTGCTCATAGCTGGGGTTAAGTCCTCGTCGGACACTTCAGTCTCTTGTGCCTTGATTTCCCTTCGCTGCCTTTGTTGCCTTCAGGGACTTCGGCCACTTTGGTGTCGTCGATGACTTGGATTGAGGCTGGTGCCTTGGCAATGCGTTGGCGTCGGGGACTTCGGTTGAGTCGGGGACTTCAATTGCTGCCTGTGTAGAATTCATGTGTATTTCTACAAATATGAACTCACAAGCTAAAAGCGCTTTGTGGGTAGAAACACGCAGTTTCTTCACTAAGAAGTTTTCACATCGATCTATGTTTGTATAAATATACATCTATGGAACATCTTGTAAGGGATCCTTTAAGAGGTGGTGAAAGATTCTTGATGGACATCATTTTGTATAGGAGTCTCATAGATTCCATGTTTGTAGCTGGAATTCTTCTAAAAGTATTCATTCATCAAGCTAAGATCAGTTGTTGGAGTTGTAGATAAATGTACCATAGTTTTATCAAGCTAAATTTGACGAGTGTGGAGATTTTTAAAATTGGCAAATTATAGTTTGATTGAACCCTGTAAAATTGTACGTAGGTGGGTCCCACATGTGTGGAGGCTGTTCACAGGCCTAGGTAAGTTAGATCCTAATCCTAGAAGTTAATAGGAAGTTTGGTCAAATTTACTTTAATTTAGGAGCCAACTCCACAAATCAAGGATGTTGGTGAATGACCTAATTACCAAAGTTGGTAAACCTGATAATGGTTAGGTAAAATTGGCATGTTTAGGTCAACCTGATGTTGATTTGACATCTGAACACGTGCTGGACCTGCTCAGCCAGCCAAGGATAGGATCCTCATTGTACTATCATTGATCCATTCCATTGATGAGAGATCAAGATTTTGGAGTTCATAGACAATCTCAAGTTTTTGCTCTACTTGTGTAATGATTTTATGAAGTGAATGCAATCTAAAGTTGATTAGGATCATTCTCTTTCCACAAGCCATACTACATGCCATACCCCACACGTGTGAACTTGGATTTTCATGTTTTGATCTTGTTTGATTGCCCTTGATTGATTGCTCTTGATTGAAAATTGCCAATCTAGATCTAGTTTTGAGTGTTGGTATTGCGATAGATTGTCAATCAATCAATCAATCACTCTTGAGAATGTAAATAGCAACTTGATAGTTGTTCTTAAGTTAGATAAATCTAAAATTATAACTTACAATCATGAATGGAGCACTTTCACATTCAGAACACTCAGAAGGCCTCAACTTCAGTATTCAATAAGAGAATGATATCTGGTGGTTGATAGCTTTTTAGGTATAGTTGCTCTTTTACAAATTCTATATGGATAATCTTCTCTATGTTGATATTATGCTAAAATAATTTTGTTTCTCTTATAGGTGTTGAAAGAAGACCATGACATTCTCTCATGGATATTTAATAGATCATATCTTGACATAATCAAAAATCACATGGAGGGAGTTTCACTCGGTGTTTCTAAAATTGGCAAGTTCAGCATAGAATGGCATCTCGTAGGAGACCTAAAGATGTTAAAATGTGTGTTCAATATTTTCCACGGAGTTCATTCAAAGCACTCTGTCTATATTGTATGAAGACAAAAAATGACATGACAAGGAGTACAAGAATATCAAGAGATCGAGAAGATCCAAGTTGGAAACCCGTACTACCGATTCTTATTCATAATGTTCATATTTGTACATTGCATGTAGAGGTGTGTAAAGTAAAAATAATAATATATCTTCACATCTTGTTTGCATGGAATACTAAGCCAAATTCATCTTCAAAGCAAGTCATTTCCAAATTAGAGGATGTTTTGTCTAATGCAGACTTATATAAAGGCCATGTTAGAATTAAAAAAGATGATAAGCTTTTGAGTAAATCAAGAAATATTCCATGAAAACCGAGCATTAGAGGACCCAAAGCTCGTCAGTTTTTATCAAATAATTTTGGAAAAAAAAATCCAAAATTCAATACTCAGTTTGGAATGAGATTATAGCTACAACTCAAAATTTTGAAGAACGAGGTTCAACTCGGCTACTCAAAGTAGAAGATTGGAAAAAGCTTGCCAACATGGTAAAATATTTAAGAAAAGTTAAATTTTCAAACACTAATGTACAAATGATACAGAAAACAACCAATGAATTTGTTGATGCAGTTCAAAGTGCATGGGGAGCAGATCACATAACACATCATATGGTAAGATTTAGGTGTAGCACCATTGTAGACAGATTTGTGAAACTAAATTAGATACTTTTGGATATATCAATATATATATATATATATATATATATATATATATATATATATATATATATATATATATATATATATATATATATATATATATATATATATATATATATATATGAAATGCAACACATATTATGGCATCCTTCAACATTCTTTGCAAGAAATAGTGAAAGTCTCAGCATATGATCACCATAAGAAATGGAGAAATCTCATTGGCAAGCAAGAGTGACATTTTATAAAGGTACACAACATGGTGGAACTAGCTCAAAGAACAACTATATATTGCAATGAAAGAGTGAAAATTCATCATGATACAAAGTGTTGGACCTTTTTTGTGCCTCCCTACAAATGTCGATTTCGAGGGCTAAGAAGAGGTTTATGGATCTACGACCGAGTGAGTAGTCGAGTGTAGTATCGGATATCAATCCAATGGGGAGGGGGTAAACTACATAATGGGAGTGAGATTCTAGAGTTGATAAGGTTGTCAAGCTTAGTGTGGGATCTAATTATGGAATAAGCCTAGATTTGAGGAGGTGTTCGTCTTTTTGCCTCTTTCTTTTTGTTCTTTTTTTATTTTAGTTTCTCTTTTTCTTGCTTTGGCTTCTTATTAGTTATCTGGGCATCTTTGGCTCTGGATTTTTTTCTCAAGTGGCTTCTTATTAGTTATCTAGGCATCTTTGGCTCTAGATTTTTTCCTCAAGAGGTTGATTTTCTCAAGGAAAGTGAACAATGTATTCATAGCCTACGTAAGGATCTTAATGATCTCTCCTTGTTTGTGTGGATCTAACACCTATTTCGGTTATATGTGGATCTTGTGCATTAGTTTCAGACCTAGATGGAATGAGTGCTTGTACTAATAATAGTTCTTGATTGTGATAACATGCATTAGGGCCCTTCTTGCTTTGGCTTCTTATTAGTTATCTACGCATTTTTTGGCTCTAGATTTTTTCCTCAAGAGGTTGATCTTCTCAAGGAAAGTGAACAATGTATTTAAAACCTATGTAAGGATCTTAATGATCTCTCCTTGTTTGTGTGGATCTACCCTCTACTCAACAAATATTCTCTTTTTTTCATTTGTGTTCACCTTATCTGAAGCTCTCACACACTATTTTGCATATCCTACATTATCATCACATCATCCAGTATGGCCTCCAGTCAATCAAGGAAGCCCAAGAATCAACTAGCTTCCATTGTTTCACACATCAAAGATTCCAATGAGCATTGGGTGCCTCATACATTCTCAACTTTTGATTGGGTCTACAAGCAACCCTCGGGCAAAGGAACTAACAAGGTTGCAAAGAGGAAGCGAAACAACCAAGACTACCATTGGAAAGGAAGGATCCACGATTTCAAGATCGACCAAAATGGTGAATACCTTGCAAAAATGCAACATGTATACATGTGTCAAGATATTTTATTGGATGTGGCTGTTGCTAATAGAACCATACAGTCACATTGTAGGTCCCACCTCTTTTCTCATGTACATATTATGTTTGAATTGTTATTGTCTTTGTAATGAATGTCTGGTGCAAATGCCTTTCCTTCAAATAGCTTCGAATTGCAAAATGTGAAGTCCTTCATTGGAAAATTCTCTGCCATACACGCCAAATATGGAGAATTGATATATGGTGGGTTGAACTGTTGAATGTCACACGTGTGGATTGTCCACTACATGTACTTGTGATCTCCTAAGGTGTGTAGATGCACCAAGATCAAGACTAGATTGAGATTCAAGATCTATCTTTGATTCTATGGCAAAAACACACTACTACATGCATTCAATCACTTCCAACTCTCACTCACACGTGTGGGAAGTGTTCCAAAAGTATTCTAGGTAAAAACAAGCTGCTCTCCTCGAGTAGAGAGAGAAAAACCATCATGAGCTCTCGGGTAGAGAGAGAAAGCTAGAAATTCAATGACACTCAAAATCCACTCAATCTCAAAATCAATTAGATCCAAATGAGGAGTACAATGATACTAGTAGATTCATGAGCTACCACTATGCTTAACTATGATTGGATCACACTTTACCACCTCTTAATCCTATTGGACCATTGATCCATGCACCTCTAAATTCTATTGGACTATATTCACGCACACCTCAAATTCCTATTGGACCACACATGGTTCCACCTCTAAAACCTATTGGACCTCTTAAACTTCATCAAACAAAAGCATTACACTTGTCTACACTCTAATTGGAACAAGTTTGGCCTCCTACTCTATTTTGGCTCAATAGTGGCATTACAAGTGGAAATGGATAATTTGCCATCTATGCCAAATTTGACCCTATCGACATCCTACACCTAAATGCTGGACTATGAAATTCTATGAGACCCCTATATCAAACATTTTGATTTACTTTAAAATTCTCCACATGTGGGAACATCCTCCACACATGATCATTATAAAAAATACCAAGCTAGATTTTTGCCAATTTCTCACACTCCTCCTCAAAAAATAGCTTGGAAAGGTACTAGATCACTTGAGAAGTTTGTAAATCTTTTTGAGTGGATCCTTTGGTATGCATAAGAATTGAAGATCAGCCAAGGGATCCATCATAACAGCACCCTCACCATATCCATGATAAGATCTCTTTGGTAGAGATCTCTTGCCAATGCCTTTGAAGAGTGCTCCACCAATATGCCACTATGATCATGGGCTTCCTCCATGCTTGATGATGATCTTTGATTTGGAAGTTCCACTTGCATGATGGATGCACCATAAATAGAGAAATTTGAGGCTTCCAAGCCTCATAAGGATCATGGAGATCAAGATCATAAGATTTGAAACAATGATGATTATCAAGATTATGCTTTCTAGCTTGACTAGTCCACATACAATGAACTATATCCATGATGGATCTAATCTTGATATCAAAGACTATTTTGATCTTTTTTAGGCTAGTACTCTCTCAAGGATGTAAGCGTCCACTTTGGATGCTTCACTTAATCTCAAGAGGAGTTTACAATTTTCCTCAAAACATGTGAAAACATGATTTTCAAAAAAGTGAGTACCAAGCTCAATCTTGTTCTTACTAGAACCAAGAGCATACTTTTGACAATACAATATCTTGCTTTCAAAAAGTATTGGAAACACATCTAAGTCAATAATGACAAGAAACATGTCCATACCATAAGCATCATACAAAACTAGTATAGCTTTTCTTGAACTTTGAGATCCAAAAAATTCAATGAAGCAAGATAGCATTTCAAGCAAAGGAAGAGAAGCATATATGAATGTGTTGTAGTAGATACAACATGAAAGATGCCCCTCTTTGCCATGTAAGGTGAGCCATACAGACTCGGCCATGCATCTTGAAGATCTTCTTGAAATCATATGAAGAAGAAACTCATCCTCACACATTGGCCCCATCATAACTTGAATACCTTCAAAAAAGATAACTTGTGATGCTTCTTGAGAAGCCTTGATCTCGGCCACTTCCAAGATTGAATCTTCATGCAATGTGACATCTCTATTCACAATCACTTTTGAGATAGAGAGTGTAAAGACACTAAATGCCTCCTTGATGGATGAGTATCCAATCATGATCCATGAGCTTGGATCATCCTTCCTCCTTGTTTCCAAGGGAATATGTGCAAAGCAAGCACTACCAAGTTCACTAAGGTGATCAACCTTAGGCTTCATCTTGAATAGAGCTTCATATGGTGCTATTCCTTCAAGAGCTCCAATACTCCTCAAAGCTTTGATCTTCAGTGAGAATTTCTTCTCAACATATGCTTTGAATAATAAGGAATAATCATACACCATAATACTTGAAGAGATAAGATATGTGCATCTTGTGTGATCATCCTCCTTTGAAATATTGGACATATAAGAAACATCAAGAGAGTTTGCACTCTCACTTGGATCCAATTTGTAGATGCCTTCAAATCTTGATCCATATGCAAGGATCTCACCATCCTTCTTGATCACACAATTGTCAATATTGAAATTGACATCAAAGCCACTATCAAGAAGTTGGCCAACACTTAAGATGTTCTTTGTAAGCTTTGGGACAAAAAGAACATTGTCGAGAAAGAGATCTTTAGAAGATGCAAGCTTCAAGGGAATAATCCCTACTCCTTCAATATTGCACTCATGCTTACTTGCAAAGTATATGGTCTTCTTGACTCCATCATAAGGCAAAATAGATGAAAAAAAGTGCTTGGAGCCACACATATGTGAAGATGCTCCACTATCAATATACCATGAGTCATCCTTGTTGAAGGTGGAAGAGGAGAAGCTTGATGCCATAAGAGAGCCTTCTCCATCACTTTCCATATAGTCTTCTTTCTCATTGGTGATGTTGGCTTGATTGAGTTGATTCTTCTTCTTGAAGCAATTGGTGGCATAATGGCCTTTCTTGCCACAATAAAAGCACTTGATCTTCTTCTTCTTGAGATTTGAAGTAGAAGCATGA
Organism: Diphasiastrum complanatum; assembly: GCA_029204225.1. NCBI lineage: Eukaryota > Viridiplantae > Streptophyta > Lycopodiopsida > Lycopodiales > Lycopodiaceae > Diphasiastrum > Diphasiastrum complanatum. The sequence continues at coordinate 31,540 of MU834578.1, read as the reverse complement.
GAGGTATCCTCCTCCTCCTCTCCATCTTGGTCTTTAGCTTTGTCATTAGAGAAGTGATGGTGTTGCTTCTTACTACTCTCTTTGTGCTTGGCAAATAGAACTTTGCCATCATCATGATTGAGTGATAGCTTGTCCATCCTCAAGAGTTTGTACTCTTGTCTTGATTCTTCAAAAACAAGCACACTTTGAAGGGCCTCCAAACTTGGTAGCTCCTCCTTAATGGCATAGGATTGGACAAGGTTGTCATATTCATCTCTCAATCCATTGAGAATGACTTGGACTAGCTCACTTTGATTGATTGAGTCACCAATACATGCAAGCTCCCTATGAATATCCTTGACTCTCAAAACATAATTAGATGCACTCTCATCACTCTTTTGACTACTTTGGAATATTTGATTTCTAAGATGAGGAGCCTAGAGGTGTTCTTAGCCTCATAGATGGACTTGAGACAATCCCAAGCTTCCTTGGATGTAGAACAATCACCAATCTCCCTCAATATCTCATTAGAGACATTCATCTTAATGTAGTGGAGAGCCATCCTAGCTCTCTTCTTGTATTTTTGTACTTCTTGAAGGACTTGAGGCTCCTCCTCAATCCCAAGTACAATGTCCATCACATCTTGGAGTATCAAGATGGACTCCATCCTCAACTTCCATATTGAATAATTGGAAGTAGACAATCTCTCACTTGGTTGCAACAAGTATGAGCTCATTGAAGTCATGTAAAGTGAAGATAAATAAAAGTGATGAAGAAAAAATGTTGCTTCTCTCTCACTATAGGATCCAATAATGGTGTGCCACCATCTCCTATGCAAGATCTTGCAACAAACTGTGAGATGATTCTCACTAGCTATCTCAATCTCTCCAAAACTAGATCTACTTCACATCAAATGATGGAGTATGGGCAAAGTTAGGATCAAATACTCTTAGCACGTGTGAAATACACTAAGAAACCAAATTTGACTTAAATACAATGATATTTCATGAAACAAAATGGCTAAGATCTCAAAACAATGCCTAGATCACATATAGATGAGATTGGTAAGCATTCAACTGTGATTTTGGATCAAACAAGCAATCTCTTGACCAAACAAAATGTGTCCACCCAGGTATAGGTGCCCTACCTAGCCCTCTTCAAAAGCTTATAACTTTTGATTGGCTCAACCAAATGGAATGAAACTGAATTGCATCAGAAACTAGACAAAAATAGCCTCAAAACAAGCTATCTAGCAAGATTTTTGGATCAAACATGAAAGGGAACTCCCAAACTGAAATTGGATGTTCCTCACACATGTCTGAGCACCTGATTCTGTACAGTACCAGGTCAGACCCAATCAATGTCCTTTTGATCTCTTTAAGATAGCTAGGAAAATGGGCCTTGACAATTTCTAGCTCAAGATTGATGAATAATTTTCACTCAAATGGATCAAAATGCATGGTAACCTTACGTAGGCTCTGATACCATGTTTAATTTCACACATGTGGATTATCCACTACATGTACTTGTGATCTCCTAAGGTGTGTAGATGCACCAAGATCAAGACTAGATTGAGAATCAAGATCTATCTTTGATTCTATGGCAAAAACACACTACTACATGCATTCAATCACTTCCAACTCTCACTCACACGTGTGGGAAGTGTTCCAAAAGTATTCTAAGTAAAAACAAGCTGCTCTCCTCGGGTAGAGAGAGAAAAACCATCATGAGCTCTCGGGTAGAGAGAGAAAGCTAGAAATTCAATGACACTCAAAATCCACTCAATCTCAAAATCAATTAGATCCAAATGAGGAGTACAATGATACTAGTAGATTCATGAGCTACCACTATGCTTAACTATGATTGGATCACACTTTGCCACCTCTTAATCCTATTGGACCATTGATCCATGCACCTCTGAATTCTATTGGACTATATTCAAGCACACCTCAAATTCCTATTGGACCACACATGGTTCCACCTCTAAAACCTATTGGACCTCTTAAACTTCATTAAACAAAAGCATTACACTTGTCTACACTCTAATTGGAACAAGTTTGGCCTCCTACTCTATTTTGGCTCAATAGTGACATTACAAGTGGAAATGGATAATTTGCCATCTATGCAAATTTGACCCTATCAACATCCTACACCTAAATGCTTGACTATGAAATTCTATGAGACCCCTATATCAAACATTTTGATTTACTTTAAAATTCTCCACACGTGGGAACATCCTCCACACATGTGAGATTCACTTACAAACTTCTATCATAAAAAATATCAAGCTAGATTTTTGCCAATTTCTCACATGAACTGATATATGGTGGGTTGACATTCTCTGCTCTTATCAAAATGGGAATTTTATTTTACGATCACATGTACAAAGTTCCAAAAAAAAGCTTCGGCCATGGCAAATTAGCACCACTTTATGAGCCTACGATCGATTCTTATAAGTGGCCATATGTTGACCAATTGACTATTGAACTAACAAAGACCCAACTTGTAAAGACCCCAAAGGGATAACCCCTAAGATGAGAATAGGAGAACACAATCGATTTAGTCAAATTCCTAAAAAAATCGTCTTCTTGAATTGATATAGGTTTTACACCTGGTTACCAACTAGTAGATCTAGCCATTTTCCATGTAGTTACCGGAAGGTTCATTCAAGTAACAAAACCCGATGCATCACATGATACCAATGTAAAGACCCCAAAGGGATAAGCCCTAAGATGAGGATAGGAGAACACAATAGAAGAGACTATGGAGCCAAACTGTCCAACCAATCCTAGATCAAACCTGGATCTAGCCCCCAAGCCATGCCATGTGAAGCAAGAGGAGAAGAGAGAAATTGGTAACCTAAACCCAATATGTCGACGGGAGAATCCCCACCTCATTATATAGAGAGTAGAGTCCTGTGCATGAAAACATGCAATCTCCATGCAGGTCAACTATAAATAGATCACATCTCTTCATGCAGTCCTCCTGCCTATATCCGTCACACAGACATCCAATACTCCATATGTCTCAATTAGAGTGTTTGGGTCCTCTCAAGGTAATTAGTCACAAACAGGCCTCAACATGGAATTAAATCTCGGCGTGACCAATAATCTCGAACACTGGAGGGCCAGTCTACCATATTAGGACTATTCTAGGTCCTTAACCGAATATGGCCATAACACAACTTCTCAAAGGGATTATTGGAAAAATGAAGCCAACATTCGAATCCAAACGAGTCTACACTAGCATCTTTGTGTTGATCACCATATTTGTTGCCATATTTAAGGTGGTCCCATTTAGGAAAACAAACACCATGTGGGCTTGGAAAGCAATAGAATCATCATTGTTGGATAATATATTTGTCGCATGGGATGCAAAGCAAGTGGAGCACACAAGAGATTTAATAAAATGTAAGCTCTCTTGTCAAACAATGACCATAAGGTATCATACTTCACGTCAAATGTGAAATTATCATTGTTGGATAATATATTTGTCGCATGGGATTCAAAGCAAGTGGAGCACACAAGAGATTTAATAAAATGTAAGCTCTCTTGTCAAACAATGACCATAAGGTATCATATTTCACATCAAATGTGCTCCTTAAGTTTAATCTATAGGCGATATAAGTCTGCTCATGGTCGTGGGATGCCTTGGACATTGAGACGAATCAGCAAGAGGTGGAAATATCCATACATTTGCCCACGATGAAATACGAGAAGTTCATATCAACTGTGAGTGCAGCCTAGAAGATCTTTGGCATATGCTTGGACTGACTTTTGCTGATGTGCCAGCAAATTTTGTCTTCAAACGTAATGGACAAAATGTAGCCCCTAATTTAAATCACATTCTTGAATTTTACATACTAATGTCGAATGCATGTAGAAGGAGTATTAATTTTGTGCTTGGTCTTGTGGATAAGGAGACGAGCCGAAAAAGATCATAAATGTGTTTCATTTTTACAATTAGGGACATTAGGAGTCCAATAGGAATGAAGGATTTTATGTAATGAAAAGTAGCAAGCACAATTAGTAAAGAAACTCGTCATATCAACATCAAGCATCATTTGAGTGACATGGCTTTCTAATATAATTGGTTGTGTTTTCATACTCTGTTCAGATTATATCTCACATATCTTAATTCTCGCGTTGTCACATTTTAGATGCCTGTTAGTACATTCATGGATCTCTAAGTAAGGTTGGTAGACTGTAAATTATGAGGCAAGTTGTTAGGGTTTTGATTTAACATTTTATGATATGCATTTTATCGATTCCACAATGATATTGGTTTTCATTAGGTTTGTTTGAAGGTCTCTACTAACCTGCAATGAAATATCTACTCATGCAAGAAGACATGAATATACTGTATTTGAAAAAGAGGCCAAAACATTTATAGAAGTACTTACTATAACTAAAAACCTTCACTATATAAGTGTGCCTGGGTTCTCATTTCTCTGCTTCATCCCTCGAGTGTCAGAGTGTCTATTTTCAATGTTGTGGGTGTTGTGTCATCCTCTGTCTTATAGGTGTTCACGTGCTAACCACCAATTTTGGAGGACATGGCACGGACCAAACAAACGGCGAGAGATCCCAGAGTGACAACATTGCTCCGTAGGGATGCACTAGCTGCACTCGACGATAGAGAGAGACATGGGAGCAGAAACAGGAGTAGCAGTCACAACCATAGTAGAAGTGGAAGTCCAAGAGACAGGCAGGACAATCAAGCCACTCAGCTTCAATCTGAGGAAGATTTCCAAGTTGGAATGCAAGTGCCAGTAGGGCAGGAGCAAGAGCAAGAGCAGCAACAACATGGACAAGAAAAAGAGCGGGAGCAGGAGCAGGAGTAGGAGCAATAACAACAACAACAAACAAGCCCTTCCCCCATGCCAAGTGAGTGGAAAAAAACAATGGCCTTTCTGGACCAAGAGCTTGCGGCATCAGGACCATTGTCGAGTTTCAATGATGTGTTCTTCGATCGGTTTCCACCAGCAACGGCGATGAACACAACGGAGTTGAATATATAAGGTGACACTACACCCACCACGTCACCTCTAAGTCATGGGCCAGTGATGGGGCCCATGATGTCACTTCTGGTCGGTTCTTATGAGGGCACCCCGGTCTCACGGCCAATGATGATGAGGTAGAAGGCTGTCCATCCATGGTCTGAAGACAGATATGAGATAGCAGCACAAGAGCCAAAGAGAAAAAATCGACGCAAGGCAGGCTCTACATCAAAAAGAAAAAATTCTACGCCTCCACTGCTGCCATCGCCACCTCCACCTCCAATTTCTATCATAGTTGGCCCAAGTAGGACCCAAGAGTGTGGCAGAGGTCCCTCACACGACAGCTTGAAATCTGCGTAGAATGCAGCCACCAGCTCCTCGACAATGCAGGAAGCATAGAATTGCCTTACAAGATATAAGAAAATATCAGAAATCTGTCAAATTTCTGATACCCGGGGCCCCGTTTGTGAGGCTTGTCAAAGAAATCATAGATGAATATTTTTTGGGGAACATGGTATGGCAGAGGCTATGTCGACATTTCAAGAGTCTGCAGAAATGTACTTGACACAGCTTTTTGAAGACACATTTTTGTGTGTCATACATGCAAAGAGTCACAATACTCCCCAAGGGTCGCCACCTTGCAAGAAGGTTAAGGAGAGAGTACAATTGAGAACTTAATATACTGAGGATTTTGTGTTTAATACTTGATTTCAGCTTTATGTGAATGCAAATTTGAATATTTCAGTACTATGTGAATGTAGAGATTTCCAAATTTGAGTATTTTTGTACTATGTGAATGCTTATTTTTTATTATATTCTAGGCATAATAGCTTGATTTTTTAGGCCTTCGCGTGAAAATCATGCCAAGGCGCGACTTGGGCCCTTTGACTAGGTCAAAACGGCCAAAGTCGCACCTTGGCATGATTTGGGCTGTTTTGACCAGGTCTAAACGGCCAAAGTCATGCCTTGGCATGAAAATCATGCCAAGACATGACTTTGGCCGCTTTGACCTCGTCAAATGGCCTAAGTCGTGCCTTGGTGTGATTTTTATGCCAAGGTGCGACCAGGGCCCCTTTGACCAGGTCAAAGGGGCTAAAGTCATGCCTTGGCATGAAAATCATGCCAAGGCGCAACCAGGGTCAAACAACCCTCTTGAAGGATCTTCTATGACTAGAGTGCTCCTCCTGATTGAATCCCTTTGGATTGCCCATCTGTCTTCTTAGTCTTTGTCTTCTTCTTCTTTGGTTTTGTGACCTTGTCTGGTGATCCTGCTCATGTTGTTGCTGGCAATGTGGCTGCTCCTGTTGATGCCTGCAATTCCACTTCCTCCTCCTCCCCAAGTCCTATTGGTGAGGATGTTGCTGCTGGTGTGTCCTATTGGGGTGATGGCTTTTGTGGTAAAGGATCTGAGAGGTCTGATCATCATCATCATCATGACCTTTATGATCGTCATCTTTCTTCGGTTATTGACTCATTTGGTTGGTCGTTTAGTTGAAACCCGACTGAAGTTCTAGTATTTTGCACAATTCTTTGTAGTTGACTCCAAGAACAATATCTCGATTATCTACAATAATCAATTCTGAAGTGGCATGGATTTCTCAAAATTTTGTAATAGGCACAAAAATCCTAAGATCGCTACAAGGTGAGTTGAAGATGGGTAGATAAATAAAAATTTCAATTTTGAAATACTCTACAATTATGACTCTCATTCAAGCGTTATCCCTCATGTAAAACATGAAATAAAATAAAATCTAGAAAAATACATGCAATCACAAAAAAACGACACTTTAAGCATACACAGACAAAATAAATCACATAAAAATGATAAAACAAACAAGGAAATATACCATCTTTACGGAAAGTTGATAACTGCACAAACAAAAATTTCATTCAGCAATATTGATAGTCCAACTTGACAATTGTAATTTCCCATTGTGGTTTAGAGTAATGAAAAATCTCTCACATGCCCTTGTCAAAAACAAGGCATGACTAGTTACACGAACTCTACCATCATTGATAGTAGATATTGTAAGATATAGCTTGAAATGCATGGAAAGAGAAGATACTATTCCCGTTAGTACCCCTCGGGTCATGAGATTCAGAGAATGAACCTCAATTTAGATTTTTGATTCCCATATCTGTCTTATTATATCTACTTTTTGGGAAATCAAATGATCAAATCATTATAAGGCTTTGGAAATCTTATCAGAATGTGGAAAGACATATAGATTTGAGGTTGCAGAAGGACAGATAAAATTTCAATTCCCTAGGGAAGTTGTTCTTCTATGGGAAAATTTCAATTTTCTTCTTCCTGCAATAACTCCTTTCATATGTTGTAATAGCATCTTTGTTCCACTATCGGATGTGGATAATTTCGTGGTGATGTGGAACTTTTTGTGTTCGCAGTAGGGATATCATGTACGTTTGCCACTGTTGGGCTTTGGTCATGCACTTCTCTGTTACTGACAGAAAGAAATATGAATCATTTAGGCATCTATGACAACCATACATTTCTTCATTGATGGGTTATGATAATAGAGGAGACAGAGTGAGAGTTATTCAAACATTTAGCATGAATGCAATGAGATAGAACAATAGCAATTTTGTATATTCAATGTTGTAGTAACAACTATCAGATCACAAGACAATCACGCAGATAAGCACGTGATCCTACTTACAAAAACAAATCAATTACTATAGTTCTGAATATTTTTACTCTCTCTCTATGATCTCTAGCTTTGAGGAGTCAGATACAATGAAAATCAGTTTTGGTCATTTGATCGTTGTCCGTGTCATTGGATGATCATTTCAATGCCTTTCTTCTGATCGCTCATTTGCTTGCATAGTTGTTGGATGATCTTATGTTATTTTAATTACAGAGTTTAAAAGATTATTAACAGTTTTAGAGTAGATCCATAGATCGATTGTTGGCAGAGCATGAAGACATAGACAACCACAATCTCCTTCGTATGTGATCGCAAGGGTGTGATATTGCAGTGCGGTCGCAACCACATGTTGACCACAATCGTTGACCTGCGGTGTTCTTTTGGTCAGTCCTCTTCGTAAGCTGTAGTTCGTCCACTTCGCATTGTGACCGCAAGCTAGACTCGGGCGGTTCCTTGCGGTACCTTCGGCCGTGGGGGCGGTTGGCGGTTCTTTGCGGTATCCCATGTAAATCTGCAGTATCTCGCATTCTTCAATAAAATGTCGCATTTCTCGGGTGCCAAAAATGGCTTGAAATCTTCAACACCTATGTCGCATTTTTTGCAAAATACTTTTGTGTTCAGAATGCTTGAAATGTTAAGTAGAAGACTCTGTCGGCTTTTGAAGATTTCAAGTAAAAATACAAACTGTGCGACAAATAGTTTATTTCTGCATACTGTTGCAAAAACAATCTATTTCTGCAGACTGTTTGAAAGAGAATGATTTCCTTAAGTGAATTGGAGGGCAGATAGGATGAGTAGCTCCTCCCCAATCTAAGTCGGAGTAGTCTTGAAGGATGAGTGGATCGATAGCATTTTCCTTATAGCATAAAATCTAGTCTAAAGTTTCTTGAATGTATTTTATCACTCTCTTTAATACTTTCAAATGAAAGATCCTAAAATTAGACAAGTACTGACTTAATGTGCTAACTGTGTATGCTAAATCTGGTCTCGTATAGAGCATGGCATATATTAATGATCCTATAAGTGAATGATAAGGGCACTTCGCTAAGTCGAGTACTTCACTTTCAGAATCAGCACAAGAAGGTTTAGTCATCATGACACTCATAAAGAATCCTCTTCTTTAACTCATCATCCGCTGGTACACAAATTTTCCCATTCCGAAATAGCAAACCACCTCGGATAGAGAACTGTTCTATTATCATCTTATCTTTCCTAGGAACTTGAGATCCATGTGAGTAAATTTCTATTCCATTCTCATTTTTTCCTGTCTCCACCATCTTCCAGATGGGACCAAAATGAGAATCTGATTCACACTTTCCTCTCAACGAAAGATGTAGATTAGTGGAAATCTGGGTGAATGAAAGTTTATTTTATTCACCAATCCGACTAAGCACATCCACAACTTGGTTAGAGCTACCCTTGATATATCAGATCTCATGATCAAATTCATGTATAAGCTCAGCTTTACGACCCCTCAGATCGTTCCGATTACAAAAGTATTTCAGAGGCTGGTGATCTGTATACACTATAAACTGATTACCATATAGCTAAGTGCATGAATCACAACAAATAACTCTTTCTCCTGAGTTGTATAACGCAATTGAGGCCCGTGAGTTTCTTGCTTTCAAATGCTACCGGCCTATCATCCTGTAGAAGAACTACCCCTATCGCCGAATCACTTGCGTCAGTTCTTATGACGTAAGGTATATCAAAATTCGCGATCTGTAAAACAGGAGCTGAAGCAACCATTTGCTTGAGTTTCTCAAAGCATTGGATTAGTTCATCATTCCACTCAATAGGCTCACTAGGATGACCTCTCTTTTTCTTCTTGTTAACTCTGCCTTTAGTCAAATTATTTAAAGGTGCTGCCACTTTTGCATAATCTACAATTGACTTACGAAAGACAACTGTAAAACCGAGAAAAGATTTACTTCTCTAACTGTCTTTGGTATCGGCCACTCAAGCACTGTCTTGACCTTACTCTCGTCAATCTCCAACCCACTACGGGTGATCTTATGACCGAGGTACAACAACTCGTGCTTAAAGAACTCACATTTAGATTCCTTAGCATAAAGTTTCTCTCGCTTGAGAATATCTAAGACAATATTTTCAATTTGCTTAGTAATCTTTATCTCTTCTTTCTGAGAGACCCTGTAAGGTTGTCTAGAGATAGGGTGACTACTTGGAATTAACTCTATCTTATGGTCTACCGATTTGGACGGCAATATCCCATGAGATAATTCAACTAGAAATACATCATTAAATTTAGACAGTATCTTATGTTTCTCAATTTGCTCCTGATCTAAGTCTACAGGGTTAAGAATCTTTGACAATTCACAACTACTTAGATGCATTTCAGATAAATCCAAAATTGGATTAGCAAATAAAGAATAAGCTTCATACTGTGAATCAAAAATTTCCATTACATTAGCAAATGAACTCATCCCAGATGGATTTACAAAATTGTCTCCAAACAATGTAACTATTTCTTTACCCTCCCGAAAAGAGAGAACATGCTTCTCAAAATCTAACTCATGATGCTTATTATATAACCACTCGTATCCTAGAATTATGTCCGTACACGCTAAATCTAAAACATGGAAATCAATTACTCTCTATAATCTTGGATCCAAACTGGGAGCCTTGGAACTTTAACATCCCACGTCTCCAACTCCGCTCTTGAAGCTAGATATACTTGATATCCATGGTTACTGGCTTCAGTTTTGAGTTTGAGTTTCTGCACAAGACCAGAGTTAATGAAATTATGAGTAGATCCACTGTCCAATAAAATACTAACTTCATGTCCATTCACAGTGCCTTTCAAACGAAATAAATCATTTGGCAATAATGAAGTAGTGCTGAAAGAACAATTACACTCACAATTAATCTTATTAGCTTCTAGCTTAAGATTTTCTTTACCTGGCATCTCAATCACTTGAGCTGCGTCTTTCTTTCGCTCAGGGCAGAATTTCATAACATGTCTAGGCTTACCGCAATGGAAACACGCATTGGTCCTTGCCTTTTTTCGGGACAATTTTTTCTTTTGTCTTAACTCAGATGCAGCTTTATCTAGTTCGTAACTCTTTTCTTTCTTTTTTTCTGGCTGGGTCCGAATGATCCAGATGGATTAGCCTGTAATTGCTTCCTATATGCCACCACTGTGGAATCATATGCTTTCGCGACTCGTATGATGTCCTCGAAAGTTTGAAGCACATTACGCTTACACTCATTCTGATAATCTGCAGGCAACAGACCCAAGATAAACTGCCACAGTGCCAGTTTTGCATCGAATGAGGGAACTTTATTCCATAAATCCCTAAAATCTTGCAGGTACGAGTCCAAACTCCAAGTACCCACTTTGCAATTCACAAATCTTTGGTAGAAATCTTAGTCGTCCACAATCACAAACGACTTTATGAATACCTCCATAAACTCGTCCCATGTGGTAGGTCTAGGTTGCAGATCACGCCACCACGACGAAGCTTTTCCACGAAAGAACAGAATAACACTCTCAATCTTTTTCTCTTCAGGAATTCCATGTAGATTAAAGTAACCGGTCCACTTGGTTAACTAGGCATCTACAACTTCAAGTTTTTTCTCTTTTCTCTCCCCCGAAAAAGGTTTAGGCTGAAAGCCCAAATTCGGAGCGGATAAGGTTCTCACTTGATTTAACAGTACTTCCATTTGTTGATCACGTAAAGTGTTCCTGTTGTTTATCTCATTAAGCGCTTGGCTTAATGACTGGCAAATTTGCAGATAGGTAGGCATAGGCACCTGACCATCAAGAGCTGCATTTGCATTATCATCTACCATATTGATTTCTTGACATGCAAAATTTGCTTTAATTAGTCGAGATCCACTCATCAACTAATAAGTGAAACGTCAAAAACCTTCATAATTGGCTGATATTATTCAGCAAGGTCTTTCACTCATATTTGAAATTTTTTGCAAAATCAATATCAGATCAAACTAAACAACAACAACTTTTATGACCAACCCCTAAAATTTACGAAAAACTGGGATTTTCGAAACCTGTTAAAAAATGGACCAATTGTAAAAATCAATTAAGAAGATCGATTTTGCATAGTCACAGACACTGTCACAAATCGAACTCAATTCGAAACATCCTGCATGCATCTAACTTAACATGCACTGAATTTTTTTTCGAAAAAACGAATTTTTTTCATAAATAGCCTATTTACTAGGAAATCTGTTTTTTGATCTAGAATTGTCAAAAATAGCTACATGCAAGAAATCTACTGATCAAATCACTGATTACGCATGCAACATGCATCCAAGCATGCATATAGGTCTATCCATACATTTCCATCAACAGACATGCACTAAATTGCATTACAAGCATGGATGCATCATAACAATTCCAAAATTTTGCAAATTTTAGTTCACAAATTGCCAAACTTCAAACGACCATAACTTTCTCTACAAGACACCAAATTGGTCGCTGTAAAGAATAGTACAGAGCGAGAGTGGGTCTACATGGCACTTGACACGTCACACATGCGATCGTAATTGCGCACTTTTGGAAGGAGGAATTATCAAAATTTGCATCCCAGACCAATAAGACTTGGATCAGAGGTTACAAACGCTCTACTAAGGTTCATTAGAGAGGCATAGAAGCTTCTAACAGGTCCAGAAAGCAATCATAAGCTCAGATCAAGCAAAAAATGCATTTTTGGCTCCTTCAACAAGCAAAACTTCAATATGTTGATGTCTAATGCACATCTATCCAAATTGGATTCATGATGGCTCAAATTAGAGGCAATCCAACATATCTTTAAGCTTGTAACAAGAGCCAATAGGTTCAGAGCCCCAGTTGAGAGAGATTCATGCTAATCAAAACTACACTATTTTTTGGTGTTTTGAGCCCCCTAATGGTCTCTAGTCCCTACCAAACTTCATGAAAGCTCTAGGAAAACTTCATTACATCTTTGAAAACCTTCATACCAAGTCTTGGCTGAGAATTTTGAGATCTACCCCAAATTTAGTCCCAAAAACATCAAAAAACCTTGGTTTTTGACCAATTTTGACCAAAATTTGTGGGATAAAACACAAAGTCGTGCAATCTGATCCTAATCCCTGTAAATCCATTGCATGCAAGCACTAAAAGTTCTAATTCTAGTCAAACATAGTTTCTATAGCCCATGGTCCAAAAACCCCAATTTTGGGCCCAAAATCACTATCTATTCAACCTTTTGACTATTCAACCTTCATGCAAATCATTAAATTTTGTAATTAATGATTGTAAAACAGTAAGTAAAATTTGAAAAATGTACTACACCAGATCCTATGACCAATTTCTTGCAAAAACCATGAATTCTAGGTTGAAAATTCACTAAATCCATCAAAAAAACCTATGATTTCCATCAAAATTCATGGAGCAAATCCACAATTATGATCATTAGACTAAAAGTACACCAAGGATCTGAGAAGCCACCTACTTGAAATTGAATTCCAACACCTGGAAGAATAAGCAAAGAGATGCACCAATAGAACTACAAAATCCAAGATCTCTAAGCCCCACCTCCTGGTAGATGTGAACCAAGCACTGATACCAATGTTAGGATCACCAAGTGAAGATCTTTCACAATCCTGTCACATGAAAATCAAAAGGACACCTATGGAGCATGAACCGCCCAACCAATATGGAGAGGCTAGTTAATACCCTAACCAATGCACCCCCAAGCCACAGTGAAGAACACAAGAGAGGAGAGGAGAAACTGGCTCAAGAATCACCATTCACAATAGGAGGATGGGAGAGCTTCCAATGGATATATTCTCTCCAAGAGAGAGAGAATATTCTCCCTAGGATCCCCATGCAACCTAAATTGAGCTATTGACCACGTCCGAAATGACATAGCATAATTAAAATAAAAAGAAACAACTGGAGTGACCGACTATCCACATCAGGAATTATTTTGATTCCCTTGTACAGGACATGGACATAACAATTATAATGTATGATGATCTACATCATATGTCATGATGTTCGGTTCTGACTCCTCCAATTTTTTGAATCCTCTTATTTATTAGTGATTTCAATGTGGCATGTGCAACGTGCATAGGTCAATTTAGATGACATCAATGTGGCAAAGGTTTCAGAGTTGACTCTGGGGGGGAGAGAGAGAGAGAGAGAGAGAGAGAGAGAGAGAGAGAGAGAGAGAGAGAGAGAGAGAGAGAGAGAGAGAGAGAGAGAGAGAGAGAGAGAGAGAGAGAGAGAGAGAGAGAGAGAGAGAGAGAGAGAGAGAGAGAGAGAGAGAGAGAGAGAGAGAGAGAGAGAGAGAGAGAGAGAGAGAGAGAGAGAGAGAGAGAGAGAGAGAGAGAGAAATTTTATATCTATCATCTATAATCTAGATTCTAAATTCTATTTTTTGACTCAACGATTGAATGTTGAATGCTTGAGAGTCAATGCTCACATTTTCTAACTCCTAAGAGAAAGAAAGAAAGTAAGTTTCATTAATGTCTTTTGAATGCCAAAAGGCATATAAGACAAGTACATCTTAAGTGTTTAATTCATGTATCCGAGGCATGCATTGAGTCTAGAACATTCATCAACATGCTTACTAAATGGACTAAAGTTTAGATTGCATTTAGTTAGACCTAGTTTGCGTGAATGAAGTCCGAATTCAAGATTGTTAGTTGTTGTCGGTAAAGGACTAGTAAATGCACTTCAGAAGCCCTGTTGAGGTCAAATGATTCAGTGCTAAGCTCTTGATGTTGGCCATAAAAATCGCTTTAAAGACTTTTACCCAAATGTAGCATCTCAACTTAAATTCCTTTCCGATGAGTGCAACATCATTAGACATAATTATTATAAGTTCCCATAGGCATTATGAAACTGTAAGACCAAACAATGAGTCATTGTATTTCAGTCTGATCATAAATGGCTTGTATGTAAAATAATAAAAAAGTAGGGTTTCTAGGTGAATTAGTTAGTGACTTGAGATAAGCAAGGCCAAGTTTTAGCTAACAAGCTCCAATTTGCATGCCGTAAAATCCAACAAATATCTAATATCATAGTGAAATAGGAAAAACCTACCCAGGCCAAAAATTAAGCTAGCCAATTTTTAGATATGAAAACATCGGGCTAATGTAGCCAATTTATCTCTTAAATATTGTAAAAAATTGGCAAATATAGCACTGAACGATATAAATTTTTTGACATAAGATGCCTATTATATGGTCCCAGTCCTTCTAAAATGCGACTACTAGCAACTTTATACGACCTTAGAACTGGCCTTGGTCATATAGTTGATAAATGCCAGTACTACTCGAGCTATTTCTCTATGTACCAGAAATGTCTTATATAAATGAAAAATGCGCAAGTTGCCTTTAGAAAACCGGTTGCCAAGAGGGTGTCCCAAATCATGAGTCCCAAGATTGAGACAAGACATTTCAAGTGAAATGGCAAAAGACAAACTAAGTATGCACACACTATGACATGACACGCACTGGAGAAAGATCAATTGGAGTTCAATTTGCCTACAAATCATATACTTAAAGAGACACATTGACAACTTGGCCAAGTGGGCCACTTGCAAGATTGAAAGCCAAGAATGAGAGTTCAAATGGCACATGGCAAACAGAGTATTGGTTTTCAACTACCCAATAAGACCAACTAAATGCTTTAAATTTTCTAGGTTACCAAGGGCACGTGCCCGCCCAAAAGGAAGGAAATTCCTAAGGATGGGTTTGACAATAAATGTTCATGGGAATTCATCACTAAGAGAGGGAAACTTGTAGTGCTCCATAAACCTGTTTTGAGCTATACTCAAAAAACCTGCAATTTATAGAACTTATCAATTTTTTGAAGACTTTTACTTGTGAAGGGGTTTATATGCTTGCATAAAAAATCATCAAATATTTTTGATATTGATTATTGAGAAAACTTGCCGATTTTATTCCTGTACTTTGATGATTTTCCCGAGCACGGGGATGGTTGAAATAATAAGGTGATTGCATCGCTTACCAATGACCATCACGACTCTCTCCTTTATGCCAATTGTAACAACCTACTGATTTTTTTAAAGTGTATTTTGGTAAAACTTTAAAAGCCATAATATTACACCTAAATTTATTATCCCAAGAATTGATGGAGTAATAAATGTGTAATGCATTATTATTATTTTTAGACACATACAAAATCACATTACACTTTGTAAGGTACTCTTACTATTATTAAAAAGTACATTTTAAAAAAACTTAAATCTTAAACATACTGTTATTAAAAAGTCATAGGCTAGTTTTGGAAAAAAGAAAAAGAAAAAGAAAAAATCAATTGTGACAACACAACAAGGGAAGGCCCCCGCACGGGGGCCTTCTGTGCCTGGGAGGCGGCAGGTGCCTCGGGCTGCCGCCCTTGGGCGCCTCTCATAGCTGAAGGACGGGGCCTTACCCTATACTAACAGCTTGCTTTTACTTGTAATGGAGGAGATTCTGCTGCATGGTGTTCACTGATGGTGGTTTTCTTTCTTTGGTGGTATGTAAAAATTGCTAGCATGGCCGTTCTACTACTACCCATTAGCACAAGATTTTGCTGCTATATGTTTCACTTGTATACAATGGTCAGTCATTGTTGTTCATAGGCTACTACTATGGTCTTCTTTATGCTCCTAATGAAGAGAGTCTGCTACTGCTTTGAGGATACCGTGGTTGTTGGATGATGATAGGATTTCACAAGAATGGGCACATGGAAACCCGCGACATTTGGATCGCTAACTTTTGAGGGATTGGGTAGAGTTATGAGCAGTAGAGACTCATGAATAAGTTGTCATATTCAGATCTGCAGGTTGAGGGAATAGATGTGCAGGTGATAGCTGATGCAAGGCATTATTAGCACTTTGAGTTTTTAACGTATTATGGAAAGATTTGGGCACATGCCATTTTGCCCGGTAAGGATTTCCAGAAAAATTTGGGCGAGGTCCGGAGGGGCCGAGGCTAATTTTTTTGGAAAGCCGAACCAGACAAAATGGCCTGTGCCCAGCTCATTCCATTGCGTGATGGAGTCTTTGACTTTTTCACATGCCATTTACAAAGCATAATCAGCAGTTCGATTTTTTTTGGACCAATCAGAAACTGCCACGTGGTAGTCTGATGCGCGCAGTCTGGATGCAGACTGTAATTTGTAGAGACAATTGCCCCAAAGTAATAAAGACTTTCCCAGTTTCAAACTCCATATAGGCTTAGATGATATGAAATTATCAATGATCAATATTCTTTTAGGATATTGTATGAACGATTTGAGTAATTGGCATTGATAACTGTAGAACTAAGAATCTTCTATGAACCATGTTTGATGGTCTTATGAACACTGACCTTACTTTGAAGGGTGTGCAGGTACTTATGAAAGTGTCTAAAGGAAAAGAACAAGAATAAGAAGCCTTCTAGGCTTAAGGATTGACCTTTCATTTGGAAGTATGTGCAGGTACTCTAAAAAGTGCCAAAAGAACAAGAATCATAACAAGAAGCTTTCTAAGCTTAAGACAAACAAGAAGGCTTTTGACAAAGTCTATAAAGAAGGCTTAAAAGAGTCTATAAAGAAGGCTTATTCCTAAGTCTATAATGAAGGCTCAGAGGAATCTATAAAGAACAGGACAAGGCCAAGGGTCTGACCACCCTAGTGACCTTTTCCACCATGATTGAGGATGGGCAACCTCTAGAAAAAAGGACCTAGGAATTGGTGGACATTATGCAAAACAAGATGGACATATACCTTGGCTCTTCCTTAGGAAGATTGCACTTGGGTGAATTCGCAAGTTATAACCATGATAAACTAAATGTAATTAAAAGTGGAGATTAAACCTTGTGCCACCTACCTCCCACCTACTTTGCCACATGCATTCTAGGCTATTTGACACCTAGAATGGGGCGCCCTCCTACACTCTTACTTCATATGCCAAATCATCATAATAACTCTCCTAAGCTAATACACATCACCCATTCACTCCCTCTAACTAATACACCTCACCCCCTCACTCTACTTACCCCTTACACCTCTCACACTTGTACTAACACCTCGTCCACTTTCCCAAGTCTCCCCCCTTCCTATAAGAGGAGAAACTCGGCCCCTCCAAGGCAAATGATCATTCTATCATTTTGGATTTCCTTTTGCTCTTGCTTCTTTTTGTGTAGGTGCTTGAAGAAGGAGTTTTGGAGCCATGGCATAGGGATGCTATGTCAAATTTGTAGAACAATTGATCTACAGATCTTGATTCTACCAACAAAGCGCGTAGTTTACTTGACAAAGGATGAGAAAGAAACGGACGCAAAACAATGTCTTGTGGAAACTCGTGGCTTTCTGTTGAAGCTCGAAAGATTCGCGAACAGAATCTTGTCGCAAAATTTTCTATTTCTTGTTCAAGCCTCAGATGTCACGAAACTATCTCGAACAGTTTGCGAAATATTCTAGCTTCCTTTCTTCAAGCTCAAGAATTGTCATCTGTCGCGAACAATTTGCGAAAGACAAAAATATCGTGAAGAGACAAGTGTCGTGAACAATTCGCGAAACACGAAGCTGAGACGAAGAGACAGACTGTCGCAAAATATTCATGAACAGAATTTATTTGGGCCTAAAAACAGAGCGTCAATTTGAATATCAATTGTCATAAACGGTTAAATTTCTACTGTTATAGTATTAAAAGGCCAAAAGACCTATAAATAAAAGGCCAAAGACTTGTCCTGTAGCAATATAAATACATATGCACTACCTCGTTGAAACACACTCAATCAGAGACACAACAGCGAGATAAGACAATAGGAGATGTGTATCCATAAATCAGATTCAGAGCTATAAAAATTCGTTTTTGATCAACAGTTTCTTATTGTCTAAATTGTCATAAGATGTCTCATAGTTCCGCATATAGTCTAACACTTTCGCATATAATTTCCGCACGCATATTCAATCAAAACAAATATTGTTCTATTAGTACATAGATCAGATAAAATTGCGATTGAAGACACTGATATTAATTTAATTTATTCAAATTTGTATCGTCTTCTATGTGGAATAATAATTACTATTTTCCCTACAGTGGTATCAAAGCATACAGAATTAAAGTTAATACAGTGTTATCTTTGAATCCCTCTCAGCATTCTTCATACATCCATCAGTACGTCGCTATTTGGATATTCAGAATTAAAAGATGTCGTCGATCACCAATATTCAAGCTAAGATCACTACAATCTTGGACCCAAAAGGTTCAAACTACTTGATTTGGAAATTAAAGACTTCACCCTTGTTGAAGGGCGAGGGTCTATGGCAATGGGTAGAACCAATTGAGGAAAAGCCAAAAGCTACTCTTGGCAAAGAATTTCAAGAATTGAATTTAGAAAATGACAAAGCTATAGCAATTATTGCGTCTTCAGTGCATGACAATATAATGCTAGATCTTACATCCATTTCAAACACAAAGGATTTATGGGAAGAATTGCAACTCAAGAATGAGACTCAATCTCGTAATTAAATCATGTTCTTGGAAGACCAATTAACTTACCTACAGTGGGACGACAAAGACTTGAACACATTCGTATGAAAGATTAAAGATCTATTTAGTTCTTTGTAGAATTCTGATGCAGAAAATACAATTTCCAAGGAAAAACAGCTTAGTTAGTTTCTTCAAGCCCTACCCAGGTCATCCCACACAACTCGAACCTTATTGGCAAAAGATGTGACAATGACACTTCAAAAGGCAATAGACGGAGTGAAGGAAGAAGTAGAAGCTAGTGAACGCTATGACAACAATGGTGATTTAGAAAATGCTCTATTTACTCAGAAGAATAAATCTTCTAGAAAGTCTAAGTTTAAGAGGGAGTCATCTAAAAAGAATGAGTCTAAGACTAATGAACAACAATATGGAAAACAACAGAAGAATTCTGATGATAAGAAGATCTGCAACAGATGCAGATGATCAGATCACACAGAAGAAAAGTGTTGGCTAAATCCAAAGATTGAATGTATTCATTGTCATAAATGGGGTCATGCAGCAATAAACTGTTATCAGAATCTCAGAATAAAAAAAGAGCAGAATCGAACTGAACCTTCAGATTCAAACTATGTCGAAGGCAAAGCAAAATGCTCTAGAGCAGCAGAAGACAGGGCAACAAGAAATTCGGCAGCTTATGTTAGTATTGATCTATGCTGTTCATCTAATTCAATTCGAGAAGTAGTACTTGAATCGGGAGCCACCTCACATTTTGTTTTCTCCAAACAAATTTTGAGTACAAGAAGATGAACGATTTAAGATTCATTCTACTTGGAGACGGTTCTAAACATGTGGTTGATGGAACTGGTGTATTATGGCTAGACACGAATCAGGGAGACAAGAAACTGGAGGAAGTTCTCTATGTCCCTACTCTTGATAAAGATCTTTTATCTGTAGCTAAGATAGTTGATACAGACATGTCAGTAACCTTCACAAAGAACTCTTGTAAACTGTTCAAGGAAGATTCTGATAACTTGATTGCTAAAGGCAACAGAGAAGGAAATTTGTATCACCTGAACATTCGAACAAGAATTGAACAAGTCAATCAAACTAGGAATCAACAGAGGTACTGTGGCACAAAAGGCTATGTCATATGAACATGGAAGCCTTGTACCAAGCCAATAAAAGTCAGAGAATTCAAGGAGTCGAAATCAAAAGTAGAGATATTCGAACTACCTGCGAATCTTGTCTTAAAGACAAGATGACTAGAACACCTTTCAATAAGGATGTTTATAAAGCAACTAAGGTACTTGAAATTGTGCATTCAGACATTTGTGGACCATTCGGAGTATTGTCGTTGGGTGATGCAAAGTACTTCATTACATTTATTGATGACTTCAGCAAAGTTCGCTGTAGTATACTTTATTCGTACCAAATTTGAAGCTTTCGAGAAATTCGTTGAGTATACGAGTTGGGATGAGAAGCAAACATGCAATAAACTGAAGCAAATTCGCACAGATCGTGGAGGTGAGTACATTTCCAACGAATTCAAAGATTACTAAACTAATCGAGGTATTATGCACACAAAGACTGCATCTTACACACCTCAACACAATAGAATAGCTGAATGAAGGAATCGTACACTAATGGAAGTTGCAAGGTGTATGATGGTTCATGCGAAAGCACCAAAACAGTTGTGGGCAGAAGCAATGGCTACATCAAATT
The DNA here is from genome assembly GCA_029204225.1 of Diphasiastrum complanatum. Classification (NCBI taxonomy): domain Eukaryota; kingdom Viridiplantae; phylum Streptophyta; class Lycopodiopsida; order Lycopodiales; family Lycopodiaceae; genus Diphasiastrum; species Diphasiastrum complanatum. The sequence continues at coordinate 10,733 of MU834578.1, read as the reverse complement.
ATCTTCAGAATCGTATTCTGAAATCTCGAATACCGGATAAAACTCCTCATGAGATATGGTGGAAGTCGAAGCCAAATCTTGCACATGTTTGAACATTTGGATGCACAGTGTATATGCACATACCAGACTATGATCCATCATGATTGCATGTCAAGAATCTATGATTCAAAATGATTGCATGTTGGAAGAATTAAGACTTATGAAGAAATTTCTATGCTTCTGATAAGCTAGATATGGAATTAAGACCATTGAAAAGAAGTAAGTTGATGTGTCCTATTTTGAGACCCCTATTGGAATCCATTGTATATGTAATTGGCATAGGCCAATTGGTTTTGCATAATGACAAAAAACATCCTTCGAGGGGGTCCCCATCTTGACCCCTTACTGCTTCCGCTGTTATGTGAATAAATTTATGTGATGCATTGTTTTTCAAACTTTGATTTAAAATCTTATTTGATTTTCATTTAAGTTGATTCGAGACTAGCTTTATGTGAATGATAAGTCAATTAATCTATTGGCCTATTAGAAATTTTAGGACAGGCCTTCACCCTCGTGTTCACACGGACTGATGCGCGCCTGGAATGGGCTTCAGAATTTTCAAATTTTTTAAAAAAAATCCAGTGACATTTTATGTTTTTTAAAGAGCCCAAAAACTGGGCGTAATCCGCACAAAGAATCCATTACGAAGTTCAAAGTGGCGAATAAAATGCCATAATCGGCCGTATGTTTTTAGTTGCAGACTGTATATTATACGATATTTATTTATTTATACGACATTCATAATATATGGTATTCATACGGTCATTTTTTGCAGCACTGCTCTTTACGAACAGTAAGCAACAACAGCAGAGACTAGTCGCTTTTCTTCAATTTGCATTAGCGTCGGCCTAATTCTGATGTTTCTGTTTCAGATGGATCGAATCGCTGATTGATTTTGGGGAGGATTTGCTTGATTATGCCTCCCTGGAGGTTGTCGATTTTGACATGTCAAGCAAGCGGTTAATCATTAAGCAGCTTCCAGGGATTTCCGAAAGCTAGATCCATAGATATGGAGGTGGAAGGAAACCTGTTGAGACAAATCATTTGCCTGATAGCGATGAGGCGCCGCTTTTGGTTGCTGAATCTGAATCTGTAGATGCTCATGTGGCACAACTAATGGGACGCATAGTTATTTGGACAATGGCTTCCTTGAGCGCGGAAGTAGTGATTCCGAGCTAAAAGAAGCCTCAAGGGATGTGTCTGCCACCGATTTGCAAGGAGATGATGCGCCACTGTTGTCAAAAGAAACCCTAGAGAAGAGCGACTCGACATCCTTGCAAAGGAAAGCAAGCCACGATGGCCTTAAAAGTAAGGGCTCCCTTGTGAAATCAAGCAACAGTTCGCAACAGATGGAGGCAAAATATGCAGCATATGTGAGAAAGGACAGATATGGGACAATTAAGGGTCATTTATTGATGTATTTATACGGTATTAAAACCGTATGAATACATCATAAGTGAGATATTAAAAAAAAAGTGATAATAACATTAGAGTACGGCCCGTTAACGATTCTTTTTGGTGGCTCGCCCAAAAAAAACTCGTAACGGGCCCGTAAAATCAGTTTTCAATTTTTTACAAATAAAACTGAGCACCTCACAAAACGTAATCTGTGAGGCAAAATTCTTTTACACGCACCTTCCGCCCAAAAGGTGTGTGTAAAAAAGAATCACCTAAAAAAAACAAAAAAAAGAAAAAGTAAAAACAACTTTCACGCAAGGGAAGGGCCGGCTCCTCGGCCCTTCCGCCCGCCGTCGAGCGCATAGCTTTCCTGGGCAAAGCTCGAAAGGTGCGTGTAAAAAAAAATTTACCCAAAAAAAAGAAAGAAAAAAAAAATGAAAATAGATTTCACGCAATGGAATGGCCCGGATCCTCCTTCCGCCCGCCCTCGGGCGCACAGCATAATACCTTTTGAAAGAGACGAGTTGCAATTAGTAAATCATGCCGACGTTGAAGAAAAAATCCTACAGAGGCTTGTGAGCACAACCTTCGCTGAGATGAATAGAAGATCTAGCCTATCTGACCTTTATATTTACTACGAAGCAGCAGAGGGAAAGAGAAGAGAGAGACAGCAATGCACCTGCTTCTGTTATGGCTTTTGTTGTACAAAGGAAAAGGAAACCCTGACAGCCATAAAACAGAATAGTCTAGCTTTATTGACCGCGGCTTGAGTGAAGGTTATACTGATTCTATCCTCACTAGATCATGGGACAGCACCGAAGTCAGTCACGGTTGAGGAAGTGCTCTGCAGCATTACTATATTCTGAAATTTTTTTGAGCCAAATGGAAGACAGAAGAAACTGCTCAATCACGGGTGGAAGATGAAGCAGGTCATGGGCATGGAAAGAAAGAGGAAGGAGGCCCAGCCAAGAGTGAAAGGGCCTCATATTTCTTGTTGAGCATCTGTCAAGAGGCTTGCATAGTGTTGCCTTGGATGAACAACATTTTTGTAGCTCATGATTCGGGTGTACCCTCCGAGCAGCCGATTCCCTGTAGACTAAGGTGCATTTTTTTCTACTCCAGAATTGATTGTGCAATAGCTCACTGTATGTAGCATAGGTGAATGGTGACATATGCCTCTCTCTCTTTTATGAGTATTGCATAGTGAAATCTACATATGACTAGAATGCTACATAGGAGGAAGGTCGTATAAAAGTTTCTTTATTATGCATCTGCATGATGATTATGGTTCACACCTGAAAAGGAAATGAGGTTGGGATTATGCAAGATTTTGTGTGTTTGACGCATGTCTAATGTGAGTGACTGATCGAATTGTTGGATTTACATAATTGACTAGTTAATGCTACATTTTTCTTATCTCGAGTAATATTGCTCGTCATCAATCTAAGTACAACAATACACTTGCTGGATGCTATTGGTCAAAGAAACTTTAACTAGGTAGACCCCCTTGAAACACAAGGGCGGCTTTATATCCACATGTAGAAAGTAGATCCATGACATTCTATTGTGATCATCAATGAATATCATGAAATAACTTGATCCTCCATTAGACATCGTCTTCATGGGACCACTCAAATCAGAATGAATGAGATTTAGCTTACCCTTGCCCTTTGAGCATCACCATTCTTGAAATTTTCCCTATGTTACTTGCCAAAGATACATCCTTTGCATAATGTGTCTAGTATTTTGGCTTTGTTTTGGTAACTCATATACATAATAGAATGGATGAGATTTAGCTTACCCTTTGCCCTTTGCATGTCACCATTCTTGAATTTTTCCCTATGTTACTTGCCAAAGATACATCCTTCACATAACGTATCTAGTATTTTAATTAATTAACTTTAATTTAATTTCATTTTTAATTAGATTTAAAAATTTAAAATTTTTGAATTTTGAATTTCATTTTATTTGAATTATTATCATTATTATTATTTTTTCTTTCTTCTTATTGGTTGTCTTTTGCTTCTTAGTCAACATTGGGTCTATCCAAGAGAATTCAGATTCTTTCGAAACCAGTTATGCTTGGTTACTATTGAAACATAAGCAATGTTGTTTGGCTAAGATTTTTTGTTTATTGAATTTTATATTATTGTTTTGACTTAGATCCTTTGAGTTGCAGACTGTATATTATACGATATTTATTTATCATACGAGTGATTACATGATCCTTCATTGATAAATTGATGATTGTCAGAGATTGCTTGCCTTTTTGTTATAGGCCTTCACATCAACTTCAGCCATTGGATAGGCTTCCCCAATGACCTCCCATAGCTCATTCTCCATGAGAATATTTTTGAGCTTGAACTTCCGACACTATAATTGGACACTTCGTCAAGCTTGCTTGCCTCTCCCATATTGGACATTATTCCAAAAAACAGCTCGTTTATGCTTAAAAAATCGTTCTTTAATACGAAATGAACGCAATGCCACTCTCTTGAACTTGTCACGATGGAGCCTAGCCACCTGCTTCATGTCTTACTAACACCAAATTTGACTTTAAATGGCTTCTAGGCTTCCCAAAATTCTAAATTTGATGTTACCGGCCGTTACTCACTTCGAGCTATGGAATGGTGGAAATCCCATGTGGAATGGAACTTTTCCCTAAGAAATAATGCTCCTCTATTTTTTTGACTGTTGGAGAGCCAGCTAACTATTTGCTACCAAAGAGGAAAACAGTGCAGTGTAGAAAATACACCATTTTTTCATCTTGAAGGAAGTGTGGCCTTTAGTCAAATTTCACCTATTGGGTCCTCTCCACTTTGATTTTTTTTTTTTTAAGTTGAAGGTCTTTTTGCTCTTCGGACCCCTTTAGGAGATTTTTAAGCAATCCATTACCTATTGATAATCCAACTACCCAGGTTCTCTTAGATCGGGTCAAACTCCACCGTTCATCATGGTTTCAACTGATTTAATGGTCAAGTTCGTATTTGCGTGCCGAATTGCACTCCTTGCCTTCGCTAAACACCTTTTTACTCTAAGGGAATAGGTAGTTGGGAGCGAATGAGCTGTTTTTCCTTCTCTGCTTCTCTCCCACATGGTTTTAGTTATGGCCACTTTGATAGCATGTTAGATCATGCTCACCGATACCCCATGAAATCTCAAAATCTCAAAATTTCATCTGATTTCCACCAAATTCAATCTTGTAAATTGCTATGTCCTTCTCTTGCTGCCATGTCCTTCCCTTATTGCTCTCTACAGCTTCTTCTTAGAACCAAAGGGATTCACAGTCGTTCAGAGTCACTCATAGACATTGCTTTGATAGTTTCCTTACAACCTTCTCGGTTCTCTGAATTTTCCTTGAATTCGGCTATGTAGCAACCGACCTGCACCTCACCAGGGCTCTGATACCACTGACATAATCAATCATAAGTGCAATTATGCTACAAAATTACATAAGCTATCAAACACACAGGTTGATCAGAAAAAACACACAATTCCCAAAGCCACTTGGAAGTATATATTCTCTCTACCCTGTAAGTACTCCAGTATCAGTTTCTTCTTAGGGCAGTCCTGCATGACTAGGCTACCATTGACGAGACCAAGTCCCGACACTTGTGCTAGTATGTGGCACGTGCATGACCATATTGGACTCATGAACGAAGACATGTGCACTGTCAAAAAAGGAAAGCACTGTATTGGCGAATTTCTACAATCACAATAAAATCTAGCTTTCAAGTCCAACAAGGACAACATGAGCCCTTTCCTTGTTTGGATTTTTCCTAGAACCAATCCCCTGCTAGAAAATGTCTCAACAAAGTAGAACTAATCGTCAAGTTATGGACCGTAAAAGATGGGCTAAACCAATGTTTAAAAAACAATAGACCGTTGGGAGGCACTGGCATCTATAGACGCATTTGACGTGTCCCATACTTAGGAAAGGCCCTTTCTCTATTTTGCATATCTATGCGGAGTCCATCGGCTCAATTTTGAACTAGATTGACAATCCATGAAGTTATACAACCTCATGAGGTAGTCGTCTCTATGAGAAAACTAGACAATGTTTGGGCCTAAACTCAGCACTCTATATATTGACCTCCATAATTCGAGCCATCTACTCCTTCCAAGAGTCTATAGATAGGTGGATCATCTCTACTTCTATTGGGCATCAATAAAGTTGCTATACTAATTTATTGCGAAACCGATGTTTTTGATGGATTCTAGGTTACAACCTAGACCTAGTATGAAGAGTGGATAGTTGATGTCGTCTAAATAGATTTTGAGATTCTGACTATTACTACACACTAATTCAAGTAATCATTAAGAACCTACAAAACTAAATACGCCCTCATTTTGAGCCCGCTTGGCCCAAATGACTTTTTTGGCCATAATACAATTCAACTCTCATTAGAAATGCCCTAAATAGCTACTGTCAAGCCAACCTAAGTTGGGCAACCGATATCTGTTTCTTGGATGATATGACCAAACTATTTGTAGCAGACAAGAGAAATCTGCTGATATTCTTGAGGATCATGTTGGTCAAGTCAAGGCCTCATACCAATGCAATAAAATTGCCCTACAAAGTTGTTCTATGAAAAAGTGTCTTCAAAAGGGTTCTTGATTCAATATTTCAACAGAATGACCTTGGACTTGGCCACCAAAGTGTTGTATCATTAGTCTAGCTCGTTGTAAGAGGCCGCATCAACTAGACATCCCTTGAGCACAACGTAGGCCACTAGCTACAGAAGCCTTGGAGGGAATGCTACACCTTGCTAGAAGATATAGAGTCAACCTGGTTATACTAGAGACAATTTAGGATGTTACTATGGAAATTTTAGGAAGCCCTACCGATTGCTCCTAGGGGTTCTTATACATATTCTAAACTTGTAAAATCAATTTCTGTATCCATCCGACCGGGTTCATTTCGAGGCACCATTGAGCCTGAAACATTACCAAAATGCTTACTAAATTGACTGAAGTTTAGGTTTTGTTTAGTTAGGCCTAGTCTACATGAATGAAGTCTGAATCCAAGATTGTTAGTTGCTATAGGTAAAGGACAAGTAAATGCACTTGAGAAGCCCCCTATCGAGGTCAAAAAATTCGTTATACAGCTTAGTGTTAAGCTTTTGATGTTGGGCTTAAAAATTGTTTCAGAGACTTTTACCCAAACCCTAAACCCTAAAACCTAATTCCTTTATGACGAGTGCAATGTCTTACACTGATGGTTGTCACAAGTTTCCATAGCCACCTTGAGACTATAGAACTAAACAATGTGTGTATGTGATTCAATCTGATCGTGCATGACCTATACATCAAATAATAAAAAACTAAGGGATTTCTAGGCGAACTAGTTATTCCCTTAAAATTAGCAAGGTCAATTTTTAGCTAAGGAGCTCTAGTTTGAACGTTGTAAAATCCAATCAGTAGCTAACGTCATTGTGAAATAGAAAATACTAATCAAGGTCAGAAAGTAAAAGTAACCATCAAGTTATGCTTCGTAAAAGATCGGAAAAGTAGATTTTTGGGAGACTCTCACACCTATAGAAGCATTCAACGTGGCCCATATTTAGAAAAGGCCCTTTTTCTAGTCGCATAGATCTATGAGGAGTCCATGGCTTCAATTTTGAACCAAATTGACAATCCATGCAATTATACATCATTATTTGGCGGTCTTTTCTGTGAGAAATATGCAAAATATAACTTGATTAAGGCCAATTTTATGTACATAATATCATTCCACACGTGTGAAGCATAGACATAGGTTAGCTTGTGCAAAGGACAAGTAAATGTACTATCCCACACGTGTTGGTGAAATACTTAACACCATTCAATCGGTCCATTAAGTCGTCCACCGAGGTAAGGGATAACGGTTCTTAATTGTCATTTTATTAAGTTTTTTGTAATCTACACAAAGATGAATACTGCCGTCTTTCTTGCCGGTTAACAAAACAGGAGCTCCTAAGCGGACATAACTGGGTCTAATATGACCCTTACATAACAACTCCTTAAGTTGACTAGCAACTTCATCTTTTTCCTTCGGACTTAAGTCTCTCTTAAAGATTTTGTCCTCAGGTGAAGATTCTAGATTATCATTAGAAAAAGACAATGTTTTAGGGAAAGACGATACATCAACATTGAAATTATGAGTACTAAAAACATCCATGTATTCAGATAACATAAATACGAATGATACTCAAAATCCAAAATACATTGATTAGCTTCATGAGCAGTTACAAAAGGTAGATCCGCTCATCGCCTTTACCAATGAGTCATTATGCAAGAAAGAGATACTATGTGAAACATAATCTTTCTTTAAGGACTCATTCCTAGCATAAAACCATTCTTTATTTAGGATTAAATCTACCTTATCAAGATTCATAACATGAAAAGATAAACTATCTACATACTTTTGAATCCTCAACGACACGTGAGAGACAAAGTGGTCCCAGACTTGCTGCTCCTCACCAGCTGCCATCCTAACCACGTACTTGTGGTCACTTGGTGCGGTTGCAAACTATAACTTTTGCATCAACTTAGCATTAATAAAATTATGCATAGAACCGTTGTAAAAAAGAACATTCACGGGTTGGCTACCTACGAACCCACTCATACGAATGAGGTCGTGAGGTCCAAAAACCGCAGTGTTAAAACAACAATTCATACAAACTGTTTTATCTTTAAAAGATACATCAATGCAAGAAATAGAAGAATTACCTAGTGCCTTAAAGGAGCGGCCATCCTTCTTCCGTCTCTTCAGACAGTCCTTGGAAATGTGTCCCTTCTCCATGCAGGAGAAACACAACCTGTCATTTTTTGGCCTTATCAAAGTCAGCTCTCTCCACTGAGGGCACCTTTTTTTTTTTTTTTTTTTCCAAAAGGGAAGCTTCGTCAACAATAGGCTTTTTTGCCTTTTTGAAAGGAGGGCTCGTAGAGGGTTTGTCTTTGGATTCAGGTTTTGTTGCTCTTTGCGGGTTACAGTGTGCGTGTCGTCGAAAATCCGAGCGAAACGCACGACATCCTCTAAGGATTGTGGTTGATTACGGCAGACCTCCAACTGATATTCTTTGGGCAAGCCCAATATGAAATGCAGCTTAAGGAGCACTCTGTCTATGCGGTTAAAAAACCGCGAAGCAGCCTCTTGGAATTCTTGCAGATAGACGTCCAAGGGCTTCGTCCCCATTTGCAATGTGGCAAATTGACGATAATATTCAAAATCGTCAAGGACAGACATAAAAGGCAGTCTTAAAGGCTACTTGGAAGCCATCCCAAGTAGTTGGGATCGTAGCTCGATCTTTAAGATCCTGCCATCCTGAGTACGCTTTATCGCGTAAAAACATGATGACCGTCGAAATACGCGAGCTATATGGTAGATCGTGCATGGAAAAATGCGACGTCCATCGATCCAACCAGGCCAAGACCACATCTTGGTGTCTATCCTTCTCTCCGGTGAAAAATTCATGAGTAAAACATCGGGTTAAGGGAGTGCTTGCCAAGATTGGGACATAGCCCAGAATTTCAGCTTCCGCCCATTCATGTTTAGATCACATGTCAATAATTTGTTGCTGCAACAAATTAATTGCACGTGTCATATTCTCCATATCAGTCTGACGGGACTTGGAGCTCGAGTCTCTCCCATAGGAGTGTCCATGGAGAAAGCAGTGCGTAGGAACAAGCTTGAGGAAAAACGGAGAACCATGGTATAAAAACCGTCAAAAACTACCAACTAGAGAAAAAGGCCTCAAGAAACAAACAAGCTTGAGAACTCATAAACTCTACAAGCAACTCTGAAAATGAGGTGGTAGAGGAAGGTGAACGTACCTCCTTTACCCCCTCCCCAAAGCTCTCTCCAACCTCATGCAAAAAAGGACAGGTGGGGCCCAAAAAGCCCCATTTGTCCCTTCTAGGCCTTTCAAACCATGTGGGACCACCAAATGGTGCCACATGGCCCATGGACCCCAAAGAATTATCAAATATAACTAAGGCCCCCTTCTCCCACCTCCAACTCTTACGTACCACAGCTCTCTCCAACCTTTGGAGATTGCAGGTACAGAGGTGGAGGCAGAAGAACGGTACGATCAAGAAAGGACAGGCCTCCAAGAATCATCTTAGTTTACTTTCTTTTGAGATTCATCACACTTAGAGTTAAAAGTTTTAACTTAGAGACTAAGTTTTAAAACTTAGCATATAGTTTTGGATTGAATTACTTTGCTTTAGCAAAGTGGAGATGACAAGGCCATTGGGAGGCGCGCCACTCCCTTCCCCTGTCACATCACAAGTCTTTATGGGGAGGAGAAAGTACCACCCCCCCTTGTTATGTACCATAACGGTACGCCCTTCAGTGACGGCTTCGCAAGGGGCATGACACAGGTCTGGCGTTATCGACATGTTTGGGTGCCACGTGTCTACCATCCTAGGTGGTCACGTGTCGCCAGTAGGACCGTGCTTGATGAGGACCTACTGTGCTATGCCTATATAGTGGTGGGGTTTCTCTCTTTCCATTCACTCAAGTCTACCCGGGTGTTGGTGAGATGGAGAGCACGTGCATGAGCCAGAATGTATCTCAAGCCAGGAGATGTGCGCTAGGGAGAGCCGAGTGCGATGGATGGTGGTATGGGATGCCAGTTATCGTAGGAGGCTTGACTGGGCATGATTATGTTGATAGCTCCCAGTGCATGGGGGTGGCTCGGTTGTGACCCTGTGGATGGGCGGATACAGTGCGTCGTCACTGGTATGGGGTGTGCGGAACCTTCAAGGCAGTCAAAGATCTTACGGAGTTGTAACATTTGGTATTAGAGTCGTCGATTACCTTTACAAGGTGCATACATTCCCTTTAGAGCCTTTGCGGTTTGGAATTCTTTTTATTGGAATGTGGAAGTTTAATTTTTTTTAAATCTTGGTTCAAGTTTATTCTTAAACTGGTTTGTTATTATTTGTTCATCTCTTTTTTTTTTAATCTTTCCATGGTTTTAAGTATGAAAGAAAACAAACATCTATTTTTTTTTAATTAACAATTTAGAGTTATGGTTGTGTTTCTTTTATTCTGTTTTTTTTAAAAGAAACATGGGAGGTAAAGGTTAAAACTTTTTGTTTAAGTTTGAATACCTTATCCTAGTTGGTAACCCCCCTTTTCAAGTTTCAGTTTGTTTTTTTTTTAAACTGGCTTTTGCCCGGCTGGCGCACGCACGGCTAGCGAACTTGTGGGGGGTAGCTGATAAAATTTGTTTTAGCATCATGATCCGCAGGTACGACGTACTGCAACATGTTACAATTTGTTTTGAGGGGGGGGGGGGGGGGGGGGG
>MU834577.1:0-45956 GCA_029204225.1 Diphasiastrum complanatum | reverse complement strand
GAAATTTTGTCTGATTTGAGTGGATTTGCTTGTTTGAAATCTAATCTGATTGTGAAACTGGAAAAGCTATTCAGATGACCAATCTTAAGACCCATTTGGACCTGAGATATCAGAAAAAACAACAAAAATCGGTCAAATCTGCCAGATTTTGGTCAAAAGAAGACAAAATTTGTCATCAGAGCTGATAACTTTTTGCCCTCTTTTAGGAAATGTTCACTGAGTTGCAGGCATATTCGGTTTCGATCACATAACTTTCAGTTTGAAGGGCAAACAATCCTTTCTTGTAGATTTCCAGAATCATCAGAATAACCACCAAAAAATACCAAAAAATCACCAAAACCCAAAAAATACAAAGAAAGAACTTTTTTTCGATTCATTGTGCATAGGTGTGATTTAGATCTATCTATTGCCAGGTGGGCAAAGAATAATATCAAAAATAGAAGGTTTCTCAGAAGATCAGTTGTCATATTATTATATTTTTGTCAAAAAAAATAAAGATACCAGTATTACTCTTGATTCTTTGTCAGAACCTTCGTTGAGTTTTCAAATTATTCTATTTATAGTAATTTACTATTTTTGAGTTCGACGAATATTCATTCTATTCGGATGATAGAAAATCTCTATTTTTATCCTTGCCAAACTATAGAAACTGTGTTTTTATGTGCTAGGAACCTTCGCCAGTTCTATCCTAGCCTTATCTGTGTCAGATTCTCAGTCTGAGAGTTCGACGAAGGTTATTTTCATAGAATTTGTTAGAAAAGCCCAATCAGAGAGTTTTTTTTACCAAGAATAGCACTGTTGAACCTTGTCGGGTCAACCTTCGTCTAAGTTACCTCCGCAAGTACTATTTTTAGGTTCTGATTTCCAGATCAAGTCTTTGTCAAAGTTTGGATAAAATCTGATTCAGTCTAATTTTGATTCTGAGAATTTTTCATTTTGAGAAGTATCGATCGATTGATCTTAGGAATCTTTTTCACATTATAGGAATCTGATTCTTGTCAAGTGGAAGAGATCTAACATATATGGTCTAAGATAGTTTTGATTGAAAATCTAGATCCAATCTCATTGTCTGCTTGATTTGATCTGTAATAATGGCAGCCCCTGGAGGTGCTCCTCAAGAAGTCAAGACAATTATTGTTAGGAGAGCGCCCCGTCTGGATCTACCCAAATAAAATGGATTAACAGATCCAGTTAGATTTCTTCAAATCTATTTTGAATCTTGTGAAGTCTATGGCGAAGTTTTTTCCCATGATAAACGTAAGCTTTTTCCTATGGCCTTAACAGGTGCAGCACAAGATTGGTACTACAATCAAGATGAAACTGAGTGTACAGATTGGGAGACTGTCAAACAAGCCCTTATCACACGATTCAAACCTTGGAAGTTTATGGAAGATCCTTTTCTACTTTTAAGTAAAATCAAAATGGGAAAGCGGAAAATGGTTCGAGATTACATTGAACGGGTAAAACGTCTCAGATCTGAGTGTGAACCTGAGTTGATTAACGAAAATGCCATGATTATGTGATTTTTGTTAGGTCTACCTAAAAGGATCAGACATGAGCTGAAATGCCACAATGAGTATGCAATTTTGCAAAACGCTATGGATGATACAATTTGGGAGGAGGATGAAGATTCAGACGATGAGCCGAATATCAGTATGTTGCCTTATACAGTAGGGCAGACCACTACACATCCACCACTATTGCATCAATGAATGTTAATGCTATTGCAGAGATGATGCTCAATGAGTTCGAGAAACTCGGAAAGAACCAGCAAAAAAAGATGGAAAAGTTGCAGTCGCAATTTGATGAGAAGATCAAAGCATTGGAAGATTTCCATGGACAAGCGAACGTGTGAACTTCACCACACACCTTACAGGATCTTAATGAGGTGTTGTGATTGCACAAGATTGATCAACGAACAGATTACTTGAACGTAATTGTCCCTATAGCTCCATTTACAGCTCCTTTACTAATATCCGAAGCTGAAGACATTTAATATGGTAGAAGATATTCCTACTATTGAGCAGTCGGAAGGGCATGTATGCAAGGGGTGCATACTTGGAAAGTTTCAAAGGAAACATCGATGGTAATCTATAGTTCTAACAAACCCACAGTTGGCCACCAAGGTGCAAACTTTATGGTTTGTTTTATATCTTGGTGGCTACAAAATATCAGCTTTACTAAATTCGAATAGATATAAAGAAAAAAATCACAAGTAGTCTTCACAAAGTTTAGAAAAGTGTTGAAGAGAAATTTGAAGCATACTTAGCACATTAGTATGATTGAATTGTCCACTTCAGCTCTAAAGATCCAATATAATATTGTCATCAATACATTTTTCAAAAGAATAAAACCAATGAAATCTCATTTTTCTTCCAGTACAGGGTTAAGAATTTCAAATTTCATCAAATTGTTTCATACCTTGTAGACCAATTGTGCCAAAGGTTCTCTTTGAGTTTTGAACTTTTACCCTAAACCCTAAACCCTACATGACCGGGATGGCCTTTGTAGTGAAACTGCTCGCCGCAAAGATGAAAGTTTCAACTTTATGACTAGGATGAAGGGCGAGCATGTGCTAAAGATGCTCGCCTTTGCCATGAAACTGCTCGTCGAAAAATGCTCACCAAAAATCATCTCCCATGTTCCAAAGGGCAATAGAAAGAAACTTGATGACATGACAGTTTTTGTTGGCTATTGCAATTCTGATGGAATGTACAAATTGTATAATATAGACACCTCTAAAGTTTTCACTAACGTGGATGTGACTTTTATCGAATATCAGTTTATTGATTTAAAGGGCAAGGGCCAGATGTAGTCCACAATTTTTGCCCTGACAACTGACTCTTCTCATAAGGCAATTTCCATTCCTTCATGTAGTCACCCTATACAATCAGATCTAGAAGAAGATGAAGAGACTGCAACTCAGGAGCAGTCAATGTGGTCGACATGGCCAAGACAATCGATGCAACCAATGAAAAGTCAAATTTCACAACTAGAAGCTTCACCTAGGAGATCGATAAGAATTTGATCTCAACCTGTCCCATATACTCATGAATCTGTTCACTATTCTGTTCAAGAGCCAACCACAGTTGAGGAAGCCGTGTCATAGGCCAACTCATATCTTTGGAAAGAAGCAATGGACAAAGAGTACAACTCACTACTAAGGAACAACACTTGGACTATCACCAACCTGCCATCAAACAGAAAGGTAATCGACTGCAAATGGATCTTAAGGATCAAATACAAAGCAGATGGAAGCATCAAAAGAAAGAAAGCTCTAATTGTGGCAAGGGGAATTTCACAAATTCCCAACATCAACTACTTCAAGACCTTCAGCCCAGTCGTCAAACACACCTCTATTCGACTGCTACTTTCTTATGCTGATGCTGCAGATCTTGAGGTACATCAGATGGATGTGTACAAACAGCATTCCTCAATGAAATTATAGAGGAGGACATCTACATGATCCAGCCAGAAGGCTACATCCTCAATGGTCAGGAAGACCAGGTATGCAAACTCACAAAGCTTTGTATGGTCTGAAACAATCTTTTAGAGCATGGTTTCATCGAATCAATGCATTCTTGATCGATCATTGCTTTGAATCTAGATTTGCAGATTGTAATGTATATTTCAAAGCTGTTAAGCAATTATTTTTCATCATCACACTTTACGTGGATGATATGTTGTTGTTTGACAGCAATATTGCTCTGACAAAGGATACAAAGAGGATGATATCCCAAGAGTTTGAGATGACAGATCTTGGAGAAGCACATTACTATCTCGGCATTTAGTTCCAGAGAGACAAAAGTCAACAACTTTTTTATATTACTCAGCAAAGGTACTTTTATAACTTGTTGATGAAATTCAATTAATGAATTGCAAGCCTGTACATAATCCAATGGATCCAGGTCGCAAGCTATCTAAGGAGCAATGCCCTCAAATAAATGAGGAGAAGGCAAAAATGAAGGGATATCCATATAAATCTATTATCGGATCCCTGATGTATGCAATGACCTTGACCAGGCCATATGTTGCATACGCCATTAGTTCCTTGAGCCAGTACATGACCAATCCATTGGAAGGCTCTCATCAGAGTAATGAGATATGTACGAGCTGCTTTCGACCTCTACATCTGCTATGGTAATGTAGATCCATTCGATCTCATACTCTTCATGGATATTAATTAGGGAAACTCCTTAGATCCTGCTTACAAATCACAAACACAATGATAACACTGTTAAAATTGATAAAAGCTAACTTTATCAAATCTTGTAAATACCATAATGACTTGTACCTATCATCATTAGACATGTGTGGAGCTTGTTCCCACGTGTGAAATCTATGCCTAAGTCATTTAGATAGATCATATAGGTTTTACATATCATTTAATTTGGAAACTAGTGGCTAAATTGGCCAAAAACTAGTTTAGTACTTGGCACCGTTCTAGTGGTCAAAAATGCTATATCACATGGGTAGGAGTGTATCATGACTTGTACCTATCATCATTAGACATGTGTGGATCTTGTTTCCACATGTGAAATCTATGCCTAAGTCATTTAGATAGATCATATAGGTTGTACATATCATCTAATTTGGAAACTAGTGGCTAAATTGGCCAAAAACTAGTTTGGTAGTATTATGCCACTTGGCACCATTCTAGTGGTAGAAAATGCTATATCACATAGGTAGGAGTGGTGTCCCACGTGTAAAATATCATGTTAACAGTTCAGATCCATTGTATATAGTTTTCATACAAGACAAATGTCAAATCTCCTAGATTGTAGGACCTATCTCCTAATTTGTAGGAATCTAGAAGGTCAACACTAGCCACCAATGATGATGTGGCAAATTAATCGAATCTTAGCCAAAGTGGATATGAATAAGAACTATGACCTGTCTCACATGTGCTGGAAGTGGCTTAGAGAGAGAGTATGATGATTTTTGTATTTAATCCATGATGGATCCACTTTGAGATAACATTTCTTGCATATCATGCAAAAAATCAGCAACCTTCTAGATCTTAACAGACTTCGTCTCAACATTTACTAGAGATCTAGGTTGAAAACCCTACATAAGCATAAAAGGACTATAACCTGTAGCAGAATGTTTTCTACTATTATATGCAAACTCAACCAGTGGGAGATAATCTTCCCAATGAGATTGCCTGTGAGAAATGTACATCCTCAAAATATCTTCCATAGCTTGATTAGTCCTTTCTGTCTGGCCATCTGCTTCAGTATGATCAGAAGAACTTAAACTCAAAGAAGTTTTACGTTTATGGAATATTGATGACCAAAAGTGTCCTGTGAACTTAGGATCTCTATCAATAACAATGTCACTTGGTAGACCATACAACCGAAATAATCTTTCAACAAAGATCTGGGCTAAATCAGAAGCCTTTATAGTTGACTTGACTGGTATGAATGCAACTAACTTAGTTAACCGATCCACTACAACCCAAATAGAATCATTTTGCCATTGGGTCTTTGGAAGTCCAACTACAAAATCATAGATATGCTTTCCGATTTCTTATCTGGGATATCTAACGGATGCAACAAACCACCAACTTTATGGCATTCAGCCTTTGCTAGTTGATAGGGTTTGCATTTAATGACATATGACTCGACATATTGCTTGAACTTTGGCCAATAAAATTCTCTCTTAACCAAGTCTAGAGTCCTGTGTATACCGGGATGTCCTGCACAAGGTATGTCATGACATTCAAACAAATTTTATGTTTGAGCTCATCATCACCTGGTACGCAAACTTTCTCATTACGAAATAATAATCCATCTCGAATGGTGAACTATTCCACAATATTCTTATCTTTCTAAGTTAGTTAAGTCCTTTGTGTTTCTGACTCAACACTGTCCACATTTCTTTCGGTCTGAAAAATGTTCCAAATGTGACCAAAATGGGAATCTGATTCATATTTCCTCTCAGCGAAAGGTATAGATTCGTAGAAATCTAGGTGAATGACAACTCGTTCAGTTCATCGATCTGATTAAGAGCATCTGCAACTTGATTAGAGCTACCTCTTATGTAACAGATTTCATGATCAAATTCTTGCATCAATTCAGCCCATCGAGCTTTTCTCCCCCAAAGATCATGTTGATTACAAAAATACTTAAGAGGCTGGTGATCCGTATACACTACAAACTTACTACCATACAAGATTTTAAGTGCATCGATTACAGCAAACAATTTCTTTTCCTACGTAGTATAACGCAACTGAAGACTAGTGAATTTTTTGCTCTCAAACGCTAGTGGCCTATGATACATTTGTAATAGAACCGCTCCAACTGCAACATCACTTGCATCCGTTCTCACGACGTAAGGTAAATCTGGATTTGCAATTTGTAACATGGGAGCTGAAACAATCATTGTTTTAAGTTTCTCAAAACATTGATTCAATTCCTCGGGCGGACTATGTTGATTCCTCTTTTTCTTTTTATTGACAAGCCCTTTTGTCAGATTACTAAGCAGTGCTACTAATTTAGCATAATCCTCAATAAATCTCTTGAAAAAAAGTGTAAAACCTAAAAATGACTTTATTGCCTCACTGTTCCTGGAATTGGCCACTTAATCACAATCTTGATTTTATCCTCGTCAATCTTGATCCCATTTACTGTGATCTTATGATCTTGCTTAAAAATTTCACACTTGGACTCTTTAGCGTAGAGTAACTCCTGCTGGAGTTTCATCAAGACTGTTTTTAAATGTTCTACGTGTTCTACCAAGGATTTACTATAAACGAGAATGTCGTCTAAGAATACAACCACAAACTTCCCCAAATATGGACGAAATAAATCGTTCATCATTTGCTGGAACATTGCTGGAGCATTCGTTAATCCAAATGGCAACACTACGAATTCATAATGACCAAATCTAGAACGAAATCATGTCTTTTGGACATCTTCCGACTTAATTCTTTTTTTATGGTACCTTGTCCTGAGATCTATCTTGGTGAAATACCATGCTCCACCCAAGCGATCTACAAGGTCATCCATCTTGGGTAATGGATATTTATTTTTGATACTCACTTTATTAAGACCTTTGTAATCCACACACATCCAAAAACCTCCATCTTTCTTCGTTTTAAGAAGAACATAAGCGCCCCATGGTGATTTACTAGATTGTATATGTCCCATCCTTAGATAGTTTTCTATTTGATTTGAAATCTCTATCTCCTCTTTATGAGAGAACCTATAAGATTGTCTAGAGATAGGTTGACTTTCTGCAACTAACTTAATCTTGTGGTCTACTGAGCTAGATAATGGTAACCATGAGGTAATTCAGATGGAAAAACATCCCTAAATTCATTTATGGTCTATTCTTTCACTGCTTCTTCATGATCTAAATTTACTGAGTTAAGAATTGATGAGAATTCACAACCATTTAGATTCATTATAGGAACATCCACAACTGGAATAGCACAAATTGAAAAAACTTCATAGTCGGAATAATCCAATGTTTCCATTTCATTAACTATAGAAATATGATCCAACGGACGTACAAAATTACTGCCAAATAATGTAGCTACCTTATCACCCTAACATGTTTCTCAAAATCAATTAACAGAGAAGGTGATTTACTAAATAACCATTCGTAACCTAAGATTAAATCAGTACAAGCTAGGTCTAAAACATAAAAATTAACTAATTCTATGTGTCCTTGTATCAAAATTGGGAGCTTCGGGACTTTTACATTTCAAATCTCCAACTTTGCTCCTGGAGCTAGATAAACTTTATATCTATGATTGCTGGCTTCAGTTTCCAAGCTGAGTTTCTGCACAAGATGAGAATTAATAAAATAATGAGTTGAACCACTGTCCAATAAAATGCTCACTTTTTAATCTTTAACTGTGCCAATTAAACGAAAAAGTTCATTAGGCAAGAAAGAAGTAGTACTAAAAAACATTCACACTCACAATCAGTCAGGTTAGTTTCCAAAGTCTTACCATTGCCTCCTTGGATCTCAATCATGTGAGCAGACACTTTTTTCCTTTCTGAACAAAATTTCATCATATGTCTCTTTCTTAGCCTTTTCCCGCGACATAGATTTCTTGAATCTCTTCCTCTTCGGCAACCTGGGTTCCGATGCTGCTTAATCTAATTCGTCAAAATATTTTGCTTGGTCTGGACCGTGCTTCTTACCCTTCTTGGTTTTCAAAGTGGTTGGAATTTGCGCAAACTGCTTCTTGGATGCCACCACTATGGAATCATATGCTTTCGCAATCCGAAACGCATCCTCGAGGTTTTGAAGCACATCTCGCCTACATTCGTTCTGATAGTCGGTTGGCAAACCTAGGACAAACTACCAAAGTGCCAACTTCACATTGAATGATGGAACCCTATTCCATAGGTCCATGAATTTCTGAATATAAGAGTCTAAACTCTTTGTACCCATCTTGCAGTTCACGAACTTTAGGTAGTAGTCAACATCATTAGCAACTACGAAAGCTTTCTTGAAAACTTCCGCAAATGCCTCCCAAGTAGTTGGCTTCACCGGTAAATCTCGCCACCACGATGACGCTTTGCCGCGTAAGAACAACATGACACTTTCAATTTTTATCTCATCATGAACATCGTGCATATTGAAGTAACTACTCCACTTGGCCAGCCAGTCCTCGACGACTTCAGGTTTTTTCTCCTTCTTCTCGCCCGTATAAACCTCCAGTTGAAAATCGAGATTGGGTGAAGCCATCAATTTGACTTGATTCAACAGAACCTCCATTTGCTGATCTCTCATTTGATTATAATTACTCATATGTCTGCCACCTAGGATTCACACGTGCGAGATCAGAACAGCCAAATAACCTATAGGAGGGTGCACTTTTTCAAGGCCAATCAGCTTGTGAAAGATAAAAGATCTGTTTATTTTATTGCAAAGGTGTAGAAAATACAATTTCTAAGGAAAACAACTTAGTTCTTCAAGCCCTACCCAGGTCATTCCACACAACAATAACCTTACTGGCGAAAGATGTGACTATGACACTTCAAAAGGCAATAGACGGAGTTAAGGAGGAAGTAGAAGCTTGTGAACACTATGATGACAATGGTGATTTCGAAAATGCTCTATTTACTCAAAAGAATAAATCTTCTAAGAAGTCTAAGTTTAAGAGGGAGTCATCTAAGAAGAATGAGTCTAAGACTAATGAACAACAATCTGGAATACAACAGAAGAATTCTGGTGATAAGAAGATCTGCAATAGATGTATAAGAAGATCTGCAATAGATGTAGAAGTTCAGGTCACACAGAAGAAAAGTGTTGGTTAAATCCAAAGATTGAATGCATTCATTGTCATAAACAGGGTCATGCAGCAATGCTCCAGAGCAGTAGTAGATCAAGGAACTCAGGAGCTATGTTGTTCATCTAATTCTAAAATTCGAGAATTAGTACTTGATTCAGGAGCCATCTCACATTTTGTTTTCTCGAAACAAATATTGTCTGAGTACAAGAAGACGAACTAGTCGAGATTCATTATACTTGGAGATGGTTCTAAGCACGTGGGTGATGAAACTGGTGTATTATGGCTGGACACGAATCAGGGAGACAAGAAACTGGAGGAAATTCTCTATGTCCCTACTCTTGACAAAGATCTTCTATTCATGGCTAAGATAGTCGATACAGGCATGTTAGTAACCTTCACAAAGTACTCTTGTAAACTGTTCGAGGAAGATTCTGATAACCTAGTTGCTAAAGGCTACAGAGAAGGAAATTTATATCACCTGAACATTTGAACAAGAATCAAACAAGCCAATCAAACTCAAGAATCAACAAATATACTATGGCACAAAAGGCTATGTCACATGAACATGGAAGCCTTGTACCAAGCCAACAAAAGTCAGAGAATTCAAGGAGTCGAAATCAAAAGTAGAGATATTCGAACTACCTACGAATCATGTCTTAAAGGCAAGATGACTAGATGTTTATAAAGCAACTAAGGTACTTGAAACTGTGCATTCAAATATTTGTGGACCATTCGAAGTATTGTCATTGGGTGATGCAAAGTACTTCATTACATTTATTGATGACTTCAGCAAGTTCGCTATAGTATACTTTATACGTACTAAATCTGAATCTTTCGAGAAATTCGTTGAGTATACGAATTGGGCTGAGAAGCAGACATGCAATAAGTTGAAGCAGATTCACACAGATTGTGGAGGTGAGTACATTTCTTACGAATTCAAAGCTTATTGTACTGGTCGAGGTATTATGCATACAAAGTCTGCATCTTACACACCTCAACACAATGGAATAGCTAAACGAAGAAATCTTACACTTATGGAAACTGCAAGGTGTACGATGGCTCATGCAAAAGCACCAAAACAGTTGTGGGCAGAAGCAGTGGCTACATCAAATTATCTTTAGAATCGTATTCATGAGATATGGTGGAAGTCGAAGCCAAATCTAGCACATGTTCGGACATTCAGATGCGCAGTGTATATGTACATACCAGATTAAACTGAGAAAGAAACTTGATGAAAAGACTGAACAAGGTTTTCTGGTAGGATTTGAGTTACATTTGTCATATTATCATGTCTATGTACCCAAAACTGGCAAGATAAAAGTTGTTCGAGATATTAAATTTGATGAGTCGAAATACATAGCAGACAGTGATCTAGTTGGCTATGAAATTCTCAAAAACTATTATGAGCTACCAACATCGACAGAAGTAAAACAAACAGAAGATGAGAGAGAAATACCAAATTTAGAGGGAGGTCAAGATCGAGTACATGACAGACTCGAATCTCCAATTCGAATTCCAACAGAAAAGTTTGAATCAGAATCGAACTCGAAACCTGTAGAATCGAACTCAAAACCATCTGTGAGAAGATCTGACAGACAACGAAAACCACCAGAAAGATACGGTCAGGATGTTTTTAACACAACCATCGAATTTTGTGGGGTCTCTAACGAACCTCAAACATTCAAGAAAGTTGTTGATGGACCAGATAAAGATCGTTGGATTCAGACAATGGAGGACGAAATGTCATTTATGTATAAGAACAATGTATGGACACTTGCACCTATACATGATGGCAGAAAACCAGTCAAGTGCAAGTGGATCTACAAGATCAAAATAGGTCCTGATGAAGAAAACATCAAATACAAAGCAATATTAGTTGCTAAAGGATTTTCACAGAAGTATGGGATCGACTACACTGATACTTTTTCACCGGTAGTCAAACATACATCAATTTGCTTGTATTCGCGTATGCAGTGGCTCATGATTTAAAAATCCATATTGTAAATGAGAAAATTGCTTTCTTACACGCAGAATTGGAAGAAGATTTATTCATGGACCAACCACTTGGTTTTGTAAGCCAAGAATATCCTGAATACGGATGTCACATGAATAAAAGCATTTATGGTCTGAAACAAGTATACAATGGTATAGAAAGAAGGAGGAAGCATTACGTTCCGTAGGCTTTAAACCTCTATTTGCTGAGTCAAATGTCTATATCAAGCATGTCCAAAATGAAATAATCATTCTAGCTGTCTATGTTGATGACATACTTATCTTCTCAAGAAGAGATAATTTTGCACCTATTTGTGTATTCATTCATGTATATGTAATTATGTATACAAATTCTTATGTATATGTAAAGTAAGTAGATATTTGCATTATTTAAGTAAAAAAAAAAGCTAATTAATTTGTGTCGCTATTCATTTTCTATTTGCATATATCGTTACCACTTTTTTTTTTGATATAAATTTGCCACTTATTTGTGTATTTATTCACGTATATGTTATTACTATACAAATTCATATGTATCGGTAAGCTAAGTAAGCATTTGCATTATAGAAGTAAATATAATTATTGTGATTTGTGTATACATTCATTTTTTTAAAATCTAAGTAACTTTTGTCGCGTGTTTTTTGTGTTCATTCAAGTATACGTAGTTACGTGTTCAAAATTATATGTATATGTAATATAATAAGGTATTTGCATTATTTAAGTAGATATATTTATTTGTGTATCTTATGACTCGATTTTTTCCAACCACTCAAATTTTTTCTTATGACTCAAATTTTTCTGAAAGCTCCAATTTTTTCAAAGACTCGAATTTTTGGAACAACTCGAATTTTTTTCAAAGACTCGAATTTTTGGAAAGATTTGAATTTTTCCAAAGACTCAAATTTTTCCGATGGATTGAACTGTCAACTCAAATTTTTCCGAAGGATCGAAAGACCCTTTGTACTATCAAGTCGAATTTTTCAAAAGACTTGAATTTTTTCAAAGATTGACTTTTTTCGAAAGACTCGAATTTTTTTTTTTCGAAGACTCGAATTTTTTCAAGGACTCGAATTTTTTCCAAAGACTCAAATGTTAGATATTCAAGATATGAGATGTGCGAGATTGGCCATCATCCAAATCATCGGTCGTCACCTAGATCAGCCGCCATTGTCCGTCAACGACGGGCACTCACAACTAATATATATATATATATATATATATATATATATATACATACATACATACATACATACATACATACATACATATGTATGTATATGTGTATATATATATATATATATATATATATATATATATATATATATATATATATATATATATATATATATATATATATATATATATATATGTATATGTATATACATATATATATATATATATTTAAACTTATGTACACTTTTGCGCATGTGTATGGGTGCACCCATGCATCCTCCCCTCCCTCACCCATGCATGAGCTTTTTCTAACTTAAAAAACTTGGGGAGGAGGATGCAAAAGCTCATGCATGGGTGGGGGGGGAGGATGCATGAGTGCACCCATACACATGCGCAAAAGTGTACATAAGTTTAAATATATATATATAGACAAGTTAATGAAGGTCAAAGCTTTCCTCATCTTTTTGTTGAACACTTTGATATCCGCTTCATTTGGCAGCCTTCTCTCATCACGTGTGACGACTTCCCACATGTCTTTCTTCATCAGTATGTTTTTCATTTTGAATTTCCACACTGCATAGTTGGAAATCCCGTCCAATTTGCTACTTTCACTCAAAATGGACTCTCCCATGTTTTCCATCGCAAAACTGCTTGAAACTTATGCCATAGACTAAAAACAGTATGCCGAGGCCAACTGTGATGTTAGAAGTTGAAAATAATGACCTGCGTTTTTTCCCTTACCAGGCCACTCGCTGCTTTTCCACCAATTTGAAAGCCAAATCGGCGTCGCCTTCCGAAATGCACTCAGTCATCAACTCCCAACTACGTGCCCAGTGGAATGGTGAAATCACTTTTGGCGCACTCTGAATACTTTCTCCACTGCAATCACTTTGTTTTGTTGTACCGTACTTGCAGGTACAGTCCGGGTGCCCTTCGTTTGGAGGTTATAGCCTTTCGTGTGGGTTAAAACGGGCAAAGGACATAAAAATAGGGATTTTCCTTGTTTTTTAACTGTTTCTTCACCTTGAAGAAACTTCACTCTTCACTTGTGAAGGGACCCAACTCAACTTTCACTTTGAATTTTTTTTAATGAAGTTGAAGGGTGATGTCCCTTTCAACTATTCATGGCCACTTTCAACAAAAACCATTGATGTGGATCCTACGGCCCAGGCTTCATCCTTGAAGTTGGATCTCGACCGTTCATCAATTTATCTCTCAATCAAATGGTTATCACTGCACCCGCATGCTGAAGTAAAGTCCTATGGCCGCTATGCACCTAGGAACGCTATGACAATCCTTGGATCAATGCGCGCGACAGCCACGGTCTCCTTCTTCTTCATCCTGTATGGTTTCTTCCTTCTCTCTTATGGAGATGGCCAGACGATCCTGCAGCCTAATGGCTCCACGGCCAGCCACGGCCCTCTATAGTCTGTCTCACCCTACCAGCACACCCCTCTTCAGATTTTTAAAGATCAGAAAAAGCTATCCTACATCACAAGATCCATGTTTTTTCAACTGAAAACCCTTGCCTTGTTTTTGGCTATTTGAGAGAGTTGTCAATTGCTGCTCCATCCTTCCAAGGCTGAGTATGGCTTTTTGCAGTCATCATCCTTGTACTAGGACGCCCTACTGTTAGAACTCTGATGCTTCAATCCATTTGTCAAACGGTGTCCGATTGAATGCACACTGACTGCAAACACCAAATAGCCTGCTTCGAAATTTCAAAATTCCGTTTGTTGAGGTTCTGATTTAGCTGACAACCCTTGTCTCTGAATCCTCACACAGTCTCAAGCTCATCAAGCTTCTGTGTGCCAAACTCTCAGCACCAGTGCTTCTCCTTTCGTCTTCAACCCGCCGTAGACCTCGAACTCTTAGAAGACAGTTCTCCCGAGGCTCTCTTCAACGACGATGTTGTATTGTGTACACTCCCTGTACGGCTCTGATACCAACTTAGAATTTGCTTCGAACAGGAACATAGATCATGCTACACAGTAACACAGACAGAAAACATCTCCACAGCAAGCTCACATAGCAAAAAATGAAATCACACTATACATATAGTTGTTCACTTAGGCAACCCATGCATGACCCAGGTTGCCGTTGGCATGACGCGTGTCCCGTCGACTTGCCTTGTGGCGAGGCCAATTGATCCTTATCAACTGATAGGACCCACAATACAGTAGCACAATGATTCTACTTTAATTCTAACTTGGTCTTATTTGAGTCGTGCCCAAGAATGTGTAGTATTGATAGCTTTAGGCTCGAGATATTTTATGATTGATCATATGCTTTGGTCGTCAATCAGCAATTTAATTTCCAATTGTACTATATTTAAAAACTCTAGAGACTATAATATTTGGGATTGCAGCAATTCTCGACAGACTCTGATTGTTCTGATCTTACGGTTTTAATCAAGTTTGCTACTTGAGATTCAAAAATTAGAGTAAATCTACTACATACACCATATGGTGTAGGAGAATGCTACTTCATTGGTTCATGAAATGAAACAGTAAATCACTTCAAATGTGTTATCAAGTTACGGATTGCATGCTGAAGATAATGGCTAATTGGCTGCATACATAATCGATTACCCTAATATCTTTGTAGCCATGGATTGAGTTAGCTCGTAAACAATAACTTCGGATCAGTCTTGTGTGAAACTTTTGATGTAGCAGTCTGAAAGAATTGTTATTGTTGTCCAACTCAAACTCAGAAAGACGGAGTCGAGATTGGTCTGGTCAGTTGTACAAAGCGAGTTCATTGAGAATTAGTCGCAGGTTTTTTGAATGATCAATATATATTTTATTTAGTAGGCCATATACACTGATGGATGTGCTATTATGAACCGGTGTGGGCAAAACTAATAACTTATCAGAATTGTGTGATTAGCAGTCATTTCTATTCTTTGACCTGCAATGTGAACTACAATAGGATGATATGGATGCATATCTAGATGTGATAGCAAGGGAGAAGAGCTGCTAGCATGTTAGTGAAGGATTTTGATCACAAAACCGGTTTTGGACACTGGACCACTTCTCGTGAATGCCGAAAAGTAGTCCATTTACTATGCCCTAATGGCGTTCCTTCCTTTTTTGTGCCAAAAAGAAGTCCATTGACCGTGCCCTAATGGCGTTCCTTCCTTTTTTTGTGCCAAAAAGTAGTCCATTTATTGTGCCTAATCGCTATGTAGGGACTCATTTGCACTTCCTATAGTACGTACTAGCAAAGCCCTAGCTTGGCTCGTCTCCTACGGGCCAATTTTTGTTTAGAGTTAGGCATTAGGGTTAGGCTTTAGGCATTAGGCATTAGGCTTTAGGCTTTAGGCTTTAGACATTATGCTTTAGGGTTAGGCTTTAGGCATGTGTTTGTGTGTGTGTGTTGGGCCCCCCTCTCACCTAAGGCCTTTTTGATGCAGGAGATGTCTGTAATCCTGCATGCTTTGGCTCCATTGCCCTCACGGTTGGCCTAGACCCAAAGCATACAGACTAAAAGTTTTACATTTCAAGTGAATTGGTGTTCAAATATTAATAGTTGCAATCAAATCAAAGCATTGTGTCTAAGACCCAAACAACTGGTTTTGCAATGTGTGTTAGGCTTGGAAAAGTTTTGCTTGTAGAATGTGATCATTTGAAAATTCCAACTTATGCAAATATGCTCTTAAATCTTTGGCAAATTCATGTCCTACACTAACCTTTCTGAAAAGAAAGAGTCAATTACCAATAGTCTAGGTTGTAAAACTAAATTTTGAACTTTCACTCTTTCTAAATCTAAAAAATCATCACTAAGTCTTGAAACCATTGTGTATTAGAAAGAGAGATTCAAGAGTCAGGTCCTAAATGATGTAATTGCATTGCAAACATGTAGTTCACTGTAACACATGCCCAACATGAATTTATCATTTCTTAGAAACCCTAGAACCAATTCTCCAATTTGATTTTCTGATTATCGATGAAACCATTGCAATTATATGCATAGATATGAGCAACTTGTCATGAAACAATAGTTGAATGTTCATAATTAGCACTTTGAACTTAATGCACTCTATCACTTTCCTTCCTACAAAAAACATGATTAAGAATCAAATGTAGAATAAACACCAGGCGCGACCCTGCATTATCTACCAATTGATAAATCGATTGAAATTCGAATGATGTGCAGTAGGGCACTCATGCTTTGCAAAACGATAAATGAGTCTATAAACTGGACAGTCACTGCTTAAGAATAAGAAATACGCACCATCCAACAAAAAAAAAAGGTTCGAAATGCATCAAAAGCATCACAATAAAGAGGCACACCTGCTTTTCCATTTCCGGAAATAGGCTATGCAGCTGCAATAAGTAGTCCTGTACTCCTAATGCTGAGATGGACAAAGAAATTCCAGTCTCAGATAGATTAGGAGAACTACTCCGGGATCTTTCGGGGGCCAAAGAAGGAAAGCAGGTAGGAGAGTTTCCACTGCAACGCAGCCACTTCTTCGCAATAGGTGGAGATCCGTGTAGTTCGTCAAACATCGACTACTTCCCACAGACAACTGCAGACATGGCAGCAGTTACCCTCACTCAGAATATTGTGAGCCTTTTTGCCTCCTATCTCTATCTATACAGCACCAATGTATTTGCTTCACTTTCCTTTTTTCTAACTATATCATCCAATGTCTCTTTCTACTGTATTTGATTAGAAGCGGATGCTACCACTTGAAGTTGACCACTATTGAACCTGCTCTTTGAGTCTAAATTAGCAACATTTTCAGATTTCCTTTAATCAAGCCTTTGCCTGAATAGTTTATCATCAGCACCGTGTCCTCCAGCTTCCGAGCTTGAAAAACATGAGTATAAAAAGACTGACAAAGATGAGTGTCTGGACCTCGAAATTTATCTCTTGAATCATTCTCTATCTCTTGAATCATTATCTGAAATTGCCCTTTGGTAATGATTCTGTTGCTGCTCTCTTTCCAACCCAATGTTATCTTTCTCATAACATTGACTCTGATTTGTGCGATTTGAGTGCCAATGTAAGCGGCTGCCAGGAGTTGCTGCCTCAGAGGACTGCGATAGAAGATGCCCCACTTTGTTGCCCATTATCTGTAGTAATCCCATGTCTGCTTTCCTGCCTGCTGTCGTCACTCATCACACGCTTAGCTCATGTTCTCTCAGAATTATTATAAGCAAACAATTGTTCAAACTATGGCTGCCCAAAAGAAAAACCCGTGGGCCAAGACGAATAATATCCCACGTGTCTTGAGAGCTGGAATCAAACACTGGCATGAATGAAAAACGACATGAATGAAAAACGATTGAAAGAGTAGAGATTATCCAAAATCAAAATTCCACAAATTCATCACAAGTCAAAAATTTACTTCGCCTACTGGACATAGCCAACAACAAATGAAAGATGAGAAATAAAGGAAGAAAATATTGCCCCAACGGTAAACTTGTAAAGGGAATTGCAGAAGAGGAAGAGGAAAGCGAACCCCAAAGGATGTTGCAGACACTTGGATGCCAGAAAAAGAAGAAAGAAGGATGCTACAAGTATATGTTAGAAGGCAATTCAGGAAAGAAGGGCAAGATTGATGAGATAAAAGAAAAGAAGAGGAAAGAAAACAAAGCCACGATTGGAAATAGCAGGGAAAAAGGATGAATAGGAGATTGTTGCCTCCTCCTTCAAATCTCAACGTCTTTGCATATCCTCTTCTTCGTTCACTTCTTTGCTCTACCTTTCCATTTCCTCGCTCGCTGCTATGGAAGAATGAAGAAACCCTCCCTTGCTAGCTGGTATGGAAGAATGAAAGAAGGAATAGGTTAGAAGAGAGGAAGAAGAAATGAAAGAGAAATGGCAAATTGAGAGATGGAGGGTGAGGAAGGAGGAGTGCGAGCATCGATGAGGAGCATCCATGGAGGAGGAGGAGGAAGGAGGATGGAGGGTAATTTGAATTTCGGTGGGCTGTGGTTCCATTGCATGCATGGGGAGGAGGGCCATGCATGCCTTTCCCCATACATGCATCCTCCTCCTCAAGTTTTTTAGTTAGAAAAAAGCTCATGCATGGGTGAGGGGAGGAGCATGCTTGGTGCACCCATACACATGCGCAAAACTATACATAAGTTTAAATAAATATATATATATGTGTGTGTGTGTGTGTGTATACACACACACACACACACACACACACACACCCAAAGCATAAATATGGAACAGTTCCGTTCCGTAGCCCCGTTTCGTGAAAAAAATCCATGGAACGAGGTTTTTTTTTTTGTTTTCAAAAAATAGCAAAAGAATGCTACAAAATACTCAACAAAATATAGAAAAATAAGGTAAAATTAAAAGCCTGTTACATCTAGAAATGAAAATGATTGCTTTCTATTTGTGAAATTGGGGCTATTTTCGACTTTTGTCTTGTGTTTTGTGCAAAAAAAACGTATTTCCACGGAACGGAACCGTTCTGTACCACGAAACGATTTTGTTTGGAGAAATCCCACAGAACCAGTTCCATGAAATCTTTGATATATATATATATATAGATATATATATATACCGCAAAAGCCTAAATGGGCACTTAAAAAAAAACCCTTACTTTTTTAAAGGGCGAATGACGAGCACCCATTCAGGGAGCCCCCTTACAGCTTGTGCTCAATGTCAAGGGTGTGTAGTAGGAGAATGATGCCCTTGCACCATGTCAGGGTGGAGCTTTGAAATACGAGTGGATTGTGGGGCTAATCACGACCTAGCCCTTCGCAATCAATATAAAAATCAGCGATCAGGTGCTCCCTTGTCTTATTCTAACTTTTGAGGCCTAGAATATGCAATATGCTCGCGGGTATGCAGGTCAAGCTTGCATATAGCTCAACCCTTGAAATACAAGGTCCACTACCTTAACGTTAGCAGCACGTTAGGATCTTAAGCCCGCCACCGTTGAATTTTCTTAAAATCATTCAGATTTTGCCACGTATCCTTGCTTTCATTCCTTCAGCATTTGGATCTATAGAGAGAGAGAGAGAGAGAGAGAGAGAGAGAGAGAGAGATCAGTATCTGGATACATAGCGAGAGAGAGACAGAGAGATGAGGGCGATGGCGGGCGTCTCGTTGCTCTGCTGCGTTGTGGCTTTCGTTCTGCTCTACTCAACAGTCCAAGTAAGAATACGCCATCCATCATCATCCATTCGTTGTCATTTTCATTATCATGGTTGCAATGCAATGCCTCACTTCTGAGGGTTATCATTTTGATCCACCTCATTACGTTCCTTGCTTGTTTAAGTTAAAAGGCAGGGAGGGTATCACTGACTTGACTAGAACTTGCAGGCAAAACAGGAGCATTTGGAGGAAGTCACACACAAGGTGTTTTTCGATATCGAAATTCACGGCCAGCCTGCTGGTAACATATATGCTTTTTAGCGCAAGTGCGTATCTGTTCCCCCAAACTTGTCCATGAACTCATATAGGAGGCCCAAAGTGGAACCCTCTGTATTTGCTAGGCATGACAAGCTAGATAGGCTGCAATCCTATGATGATAGCGCGTGCCTCATCTCAAGATTTGTCGGACTTTGGCCTTGCGATGGCCTCGCTGTGTCCAATGGTTTGAAACAACTATCTGCCTTAAGCTGTAGTGCACTTTCAAAAGTCATTCCAAAAATTAATGAAAATGTCACTTGAGAAGTTACAACAAGCTTGTTAGGTGAGATGTAACTTTGAAAATTATTTGAATCACCAACAAATGTCTCTAGAAAAACCGTGTTTTTACGGATTGATGCGTCCTGTCCTGGAATGCTGTGTTCCGGAAATCAGCATCGTTCCGGATTGGAACACTGCAATTTTTTTTTGGTTTTTTTTGAAATTTTTTTGGAACCATGTGTGGGAGTGGGAAAAAACAACATGTAGGCCTGTAAGAAAAAATGAAATATCATACATCAGTATTGATATTTGATGCAAACAACAATGTGTGAAGAGCTACTCAGGAAGGCATTCTTCGAAGTTTGGATATGTAACATTAACTAGCAAAGCATATACAGGCTAATACAGCACAGTAGCTGAAGGCTCAAGCACATGTTTTTCCCTGCAGGTTTTATAGTTGATTAAAAATGTTGATCTACTGTTATCTATTGTCTTGAGAAAGTTGCTTGAACATCCTTTGGCCAAGGCTGGATGCTAGCCATACATCATTTGCTTCTCTGACTAACTATGAAATGCTGCCTTAAACCCTAACCTTACTTCTTTTTCCATTTTTTCCTTAACATGCCTATTCAGCTTTGGGTTCTATAGAATATGTCAGGGCCTTTGTGAATTACAATTTACTCTGCAGTTGAGATGATTAAGTGTAACATCTTAGACTTAATGGTATGTATATATACTGATAGTCTTACAAATATAAACATGATAATCATATGACTTGTGGTGAAAAAGCCTGAGCACGAATTGCTCTTATTTTGTATTTTGTGAATGGAAAGGAGATATGAGCTTGTATCCATAGGTAATGTTTTTTAGTTATTTGAACAAGAAAATCTTTTGTGAGAAGTTTTTTTCATGAGCTCACACCTTCATAGAACATGTTGTAGCACATGAAAAAATAATCATGGCGTGGATTTGAATTAAAAAAGATATAGAGACACAATTCAAATCAAAGAGAAGAGAATGAGCATAATATTTTGTAGATGAAGATTTGTTTACTAATATTTATTTTGGTTATCCTTTTGTAGGTCGAGTGGTGATCGGATTGTTCGGAAAGGCTGTGCCTAAAACTGTAGGTATGCAAGTTTCAAAGATCTTTGTTTAATTGTTTTAAATGATATCGACTCCAGTTTCCAACATAACTCTGGAATGTTGTAATATGTCAAGGAATAAGTAACATCAAGCTCTTTCAAACTATCCGTTTCTAGTCTATGTCTTGGTAACACTTGTTTACGTATTATGGTCTTTGTTTTTTATTTTATTTTATTTTGAAAAGTCCTCTTGCTGATTGTTTAGCACTGGGTCTACCAAGAGAATTTGGATTCTTGAAACTTAGATATAACAACTTATGCTTGGGTACCTTAGAAACCCGTTCCGACCATTTTGGGTTGGAATGTACTGTACGTTTCGGAACGTATTGGGTCGGAAAGTTTTTTTTAAAAAAATTAAAAAAACAGGTGGTGCGCAGATGAGCCTTTGTACTTTACAGAAATTTCGATTGGTGGCTTCCTGTGACTATCATCTCCTTCTTGAAGCCATGAAATGATGTTGACTGAACTTACTGCTCACCACAGCTGGCTGGGCCTTGGTTTTTCAGAGCTTTATCTCTCTTGTTAAGTAAATTTTCCGTCTGTTTGTTAATGATCAAAACAACCCTTACCCTATTTCTTTGGTAATCTCTGTGAGTTCTCAACAGATTTCAGCTCTTAAGGTTCTTCTGTCAGCACACTGAGCTCGTATCCAAAGAAGAAAGTGTTTCTGATTAGGGAAATATGATGTGGCAAACCATGTTAGCAAATGAATTTGGACATTTGAATGAACCTTGAATGAAAGAGATAGTCACAGAAACTTCGCCACCAATTTCTGTGCCCTAGCATGGCCTAATCCTCTTTTCCAGCACGTCTTTTGGCCATTTTAAGCATGTGCGCCCCCTCTTCAAGATCATGAATGCTTGAAGCTCTGAACCTGTAATCTGCTGAAACCGGGGTCGGAACGAATCCTTCGTTAAATATTTACGAATTTCTTTTAATTTTTTTGGGGCCCATTCCAGAACGGGCAACTATGTTGGGTTTGGCTAAGATTTTTGTTTATTGAATAATTTAATATTGTTTTGATATAGATTTTTTTGACTTTTTGTTGTCTCGTGTATCTTTTTTCTGAAGTTTACCTTATAAAATCCTTGACTTCTCAAATTTAGTTTGTGACCTACATATATTTGGATCTCACAAATAGATATCTATTCTAAACATCTAGTTGTCCATGTTTATCAAAGGTAGACATCTTGTGGGCTTAGCTTCAACACTGTTAACAGTAAGTGGCTATATCTTCTACTATTGAATTTTTGAATGTGCTATATCAAACCTTCATTTTATTCCAAGGTGGGCATACACAACATGTTTGCCAGGCCTAGCTCCCACATTTTCCTTAGTGTGTGTCTATGTACAATGTTTTAGTTGCTTTTTTACATTCAAAATTTGACTATTTTGTGCTACATGTAGTTTTTAAATACTCATGTTACTAGTTCAGCATGTCATTTCTCTAAGAGGACCCTTGCAAAGTGTGTGGAGGGAAGAATTGTACATGCTTTAATAAGAATCCCATGGTATATAATTCATCAAGGTTAAGAAGCCTTTAATTTTTGTGTATATAAGATGCATCACGTATCACTATGACAACATTCTCTTAGAAGCCATCTCCAAAAAGAAATTGTGAGAAATATGAGAATTAGTGATCTTATGCTCCCCTCTCTTTATAAAATCTCAACACTTTTTGCAACTGTAGGCATGGTAACAACAATGTGAAGTAGTTGATCATGTTGTCTCGACTGTGTTTACATTCAACAAGCTAATGATGCAAAACGTGGCAAGAGCATAGAATCAATGAACCGTTAACGATTCAGTACGGTTCTGAGAACCGTACTGTGAACTGTACGGTCAGAACCGTACTGAACCGTACGGTACGGTTCACAATCTTTTTTTGGGCAGTGCCGTATAAATCGTAAAATAATGAATTAATTAATTAATTATTTTTTTCCCCCACCCCCAAAACGAGCTATGAGGGGTTTTGGGGGGAAAATTAAAATAAATAAATAATTAATTGATTTTTAGATGAACCATACCATGGTTCAAGGAACCGTGGTACGGTTCCTTCCACGGTTCCCAGGACCCACGGTTCTGGGAACTGTGGGTTCTATGGGCAAGAGCTTGCTTATCTCAATTATAAAATCTAGCTGGGTTCACAGGCTTCCTTTTGTCATACTTAAGTTATGTTGCACATAAAGCTGATGAAATGTATCAAACTTTGTGCTCCAATAGCTCCCTAATTTTTATGCAATTGGAGCATTTAGAAAGACTTGCAAAATATTTGATGGAACTTGAGTGCGTTTCAAATTTTGCTGAATACATATGACTATGATTAAGCTCGCTTTGATGTAACAAAAGACACATAACACATAACTATTGTGCATGCAATTTGTAAATAAGGTGCTATTTAGTGTTTGCTATACACCTATCCAATAATCTGTCCTAACGGTCGAGCCACATCTAATCATATTTGCTTGAAATGCTGCATATGATAGTGCAACCAACATACCCCCTTTATAGACTTCATTGTTGGATGCTTTATGGCATGGAGGAATTTTCAATGACATGCAAATGGTGGCATGGAAGTCAAGTATAGATGAACGTTTTTGTCAGTGAAATTTGTGACTTTTTATTAGGTTTAGATAGATGTCTCTTTCGTATGCTTTGACACTTTTATTGGAGTCGATCCAACTTCTTGTAAATGGCTTTACTACCTTCAATTGATTGTTTGTTCTCCAAATAACTGAGTCGTTCTTCAATTTCATCTTTGTTGTCCACTTTGTAAAGGTTTCCCAATTTCCTAAGGCATTCATCAAATTCTAATTCTTCTAACTTTTCAAGGCTATAATTAACCTCCATCGAAATCAAGCAATTTTCCACGTGTAATCACTTTTCTCATGACTTGACTTTCAAGGTCCTAGGAGCTTCCTTCTCAATGAACAAGGATCTGAAATCCTGTCTAAACCTGTCCATCTCCTCCATCATTGCCCCAAATTGTTGTTGAAGCTTGCTGAATTTGACTCAAATGATTTTGAATACATGAGAGAGAGAGAGAGAGAGAGAGAGAGAGAGAGAGAGAGAGAGAGAGAGAGAGAGAGAGAGAGAGAGAGAGAGAGAGAGAGAGAGAGAGAGAGCTGATTGCAAGATGCTTGTAACTTAACAATGCTTGAACTGTGATGCATGTTACTTGCTCACATATTGACCTTTTGGCTTTTGGAACTCTGCAGAGAATTTCCGAGCTTTATGTACAGGTACATTCGAAGTTACTTCAGTTGATTTGTCACATACCTTCATTCGAAGTTACTTTAAAGGGATCTTCTTTTGCTATCTTTCGCTAAACATGGCAGCAACTTGTGATTTCTCTTCTTGTCGTCTACGTTTGAGGTTTTGAATTCCTATTGTGAAGGTTTCTTGATTGGACAACTATTTTAGCATTCATACCTATTACCAGTTGCAAGAATGTTTTCCATCACAATTCTAACTCATATTGTAACCTCCACAACTTGGACGTTCCTCCAACTAGAAGAACAAATCCATGCTAATTTGCATTATGTTTCGGAGCACAATGTTTCAAATGCAAATTCAACTTGATGTTTTAATTAGAAGGTTGTTTGGAACATTTTATGACCTCGGCTAACCCCAATCAACAGGCTTTATCGGAAGTTAAGGGACCTTAGGCAATGGTTAGGGGACCGTGTGGACTCAATCAGTCGTAGTAGGCTAATATCATTAGCATATGGTATTTTAGGGCTTTATATGGTTTTGGGTGAGTTGAGTTTGGGTTGTTAACTCTGGAATTGGCATAGGTGCGATGGAGTGCTAATTATACTCAATTATGGTGGGGAGAGCCTTGGGGGGTGCACTAGGACAAGTAATTATTGCATCTATTGATCTCTTGTTGCTCTAGAGATGAGTCCCCATCCACCTAGGTCTACCTTATGTCTCATAGGAGAGGGTTATGATTGTATGGGATGTGATCCCTAGGGGCCTAATTGTAGATCAAACTGAGTTCGGTAATCCATCGCCTGAGGGGGTCTGTGAGACAGGTCCATGCACAATTGGCTGGGTCCTATGCCTAGCTCTTGAGCGTAAGGAGCTTTCCAAAATCTTCCACGAGAGAATATGTCTCTTATAAGTTTGTAGGTTATGTAATATGTAGGATCTCTCTTGACACCCATTGGCTGAAATGTCGTTATGTTGGGTGGTATTCAGATGCTTTGTTTTGCAATAAGCACTACTGCCTAGTACATTGTATTTCAAGGTCAACTAAACTTGTGTACATTGGATGTGTACCATGTTTGTATATGTGCAATACATGCTATATTTTTTTCTGTCTGTAAGCATCTGTGTCAAATTAGTGCTAGTTGGTAACATATTTTTCTGAAGTACAAGAAAGTAGAAAGTTCAGTAAGTTGGTCTTTTATAGTTGTATGAAAGCCAATGCAGATGTAAGTTTGTGCATTGACTACTACTGCGCTTATGCACTAGCAAAGTGTGTAGAGGTTTCTTAGTATTTGGTTCATGCTATGCATGATGTAGTTCATGGTCTTATACTTTGTGGGTGGGGACGCTTATGGTTATTTTGTATAGGTGAGAAAGGAAAAGGACCAAGTGGGAAGCCATTGCACTTCAAAGGAAGCAGGTTCCATCGCATTATCCCTAGTTTCATGATACAGGGGGGTGATACAACTCATGGTGATGGAAGAGGTGGAGAATCTATATATGGAGCCAAATTCGCTGATGAGAACTTCAAGTTGAAGCATACTGGTCCAGGTAACAACACATGACTATTGTGCTGCTGGATATTGTTAGGTATTAAACTCCTTTTTGTTGTTTTTATTTCCATTCTACTGATATCTAGTTTGTTCACACAGGTATCTTGTCTATGGCAAATGCTGGAGCAGATACTAATGGCTCTCAATTCTTTATCACAACAGTCAAGACAAGCTGGTAAGATTACAAAGACTGACTAGAGTATTTCACACATACTAATTAATTAGCTCTGCTAAAGTGTGTGTCCTGACCTTTTGGCCTTTGGTGCTTATTTGGTGTCTTGGAAGCTTTTGATTGGCTTTGTCCGATTGGGGATGGCCTCTTTTTCTCTTTTCATGAATTATTAGACAATGAGATGTTAAGTCACTCCACTGAGTTCCTTTCCATGTTTTGGGTTTTTGCGCTTTTCCTGGTTGTGGTACTACTGGCCCTTCGGTATTGTTCCAGATGGCTGATGAAGTTGACTTAAGTCCCTTAGAGCTTGGAGCTCTAATGTTTGGCATTGGGTCCATAAGCCAGAAAACTTTCTACTGTAGTGGTGTTGCATTGATTTTTTGCAAGTGTGGTCATTCCAAATTTCCCTAAAACAGTAGTAGCGATTGTTGCCTGTGCATGGACCTTATGGGATTTGATTGATCTCATATGGTCTCTCATTTCTTGTATGTTCCTTTGCATGCTCGATTACTAGGCCACATACCAATGACCTCTCGTTTTATGTTTTACATCACAATTGACAAATCATTGGCAACTGAGAGATATGATGAGCACGTGTTAGAGGCATTTGAATGATGATTTCGTGATGGACAACACACAAGGTGCTTTTGCAATGTACCCTGGTTTTTTTTTTCCTGGAGGCATGTATGAAAGAGAGAGATAATTCCTTCAACCAATATATACCTCCATTTATGATTGATTATAGATTGTGTTTTGCACAAGTGATGCTTGTTCACCACAAAGATTCCATACATTTTAGACTATACACAAGATGCGGAGGATCCGATTCATAGTTGGCCTTATTTTTGTATGGATTATTGCATTCTGGCACTGTCATTACATACAGTTTACACTAAAATCTGAAAGTTTCCTCTGGAGTACCAAATTGTCTTTGGCATGGAGATGTCTTCTTGGACAGTCCAAATATTCTACATATAAACAGATGTGACTTTCAAATTGAGATCTGAATAGCCACCGATCATTCATCCAACTGTATTCTGTATCAGGTATGCTAAGTTGTTCTGGGCAGTAATGTAAGCCTAAAATCCCAAATGCCAAAGTTTAGTAGAAAGAAGGGGCAATGCTCAGTCTTCTATCTTTTCCAGTGTTCTTTTCCTCTTGACATTTTTATGCCATTTATTGCTTGCTGATGTGTGAGGTACAACCTTTGTAACTGCGAACTGCATGCATGAGAGCCTTGGATCTTGAAAGTCTTGTTGATTGCAAAAGCCTTGTATGCAGCAAATAAGCATTAGGCGGCAGTGCTGTACGTGGCCACTAACACCAGAAAGCAATGTGCTTTTTATACGGCTATACTAATTTTATGTATTTCTCATGACTGCAGGCTGGATGGAAGACATGTAGTTTTTGGGAAAGTTATTAGCGGGATGGACATCGTGTATAAAGTTGAAGCTGAAGGTACCCAGAGTGGGACTCCAAAGAAGGCAGTTTCCATCTCTGATAGCGGGGAGCTCCCTTTATGATGTTTATCTGCTACTTTCAGGCGCTATGCATGAATTAGTTTCTCATTATATCTAGACATTGTAGCATCGTTACTGCATTGGAAGCATTGCTGGAAGTTGGGATTCTAGGGAAGTCGTTTAACTAACTATTACACCACATGATTCTCGTCAAAGGCCTAGGTGTCTTGCAGTCTTTTTTTTAAGTCTTTCAGCTTGATTGATGGGGTCTATCTCAGTTTGATAGATGGAGCTAGATGATCAGCTTTTTGGGTATGTTTCAGCTTGATAGTTGGAGCTACTATTTTGGTTCATAGCATGATGGATAGAGCTACAGTTGAAGTTGTTTTAACATCATTCAATGTAGAATTTTCTCAATGCACGTAGCGTTGGTTTGTTTTTGCAATTTTATGATGTCTTGCTATACGGTTTAGCATTGAAAATGTTAGGGTCTTAGGGTACTAGAGCTTAGGATTAATGTCTAGGTCATCTTGATACAGATTAGATTGAGCCATAATTTTGGAGCATACAGAACAGTCACCTATGGAACGCTGTTTTGTATGTGTCAAACAATCTAAATAGGTTTCGAATGTGCTATTTTAAACTCTTGCCGAGCATATAAATTCAAGGTACTGTTAGTGAACATAATTCAGTACTGCTAAATTATTCTATTTGCAATGCCTTGTTGACAATCTTAACAAACAATTAGATGAAGTACTTCTACATGATTTGTTACACTCGTAGAGTTGCAAAATTATTTCTGTTTAGAATCATACAAAGGATTCCTGAAATGTTCAGACAAAACTTTGTACTGCTGTAACATGATATGTTAAGACATCCTCAGTCTTTTTCTGTGCAAAAATTTGTATCCTATCTGGTACCTCAATTTCATGTTTTTGCCTTCACACTCTGACGAAAGCACCTTTTAGATTCCCCTAATCTCAAAACTCATCGAGTCATAAATGCTTGTAGCATTTTGATTCGTTCTTTTCACAAGTTGATAATAGCTCCAACCTTCTTTTGGTGATTTATATCATGATTAGCCTTACAAACAGCTTCAAATCGTTGGAGAGGGGTTGCAAAATTTCTCTCTTTCCTTTAGATAATCATTGCAAGACAATACATAATACAATGGATTCAATGTCTCATCACATATGTTATAAAATTCTCTTATAACAGAGCTTTAATGTGCGACTACACATTCACCTTCGCACGCTTTACCAAATAATTGTGGCGACATCTCAATATTGTGATTCATGTGTCAGGTTCATACAACTAGATGTCAAGTGAATGGGGCCAATGAAGTTGATGCCCTTTACATTGCAATAATTTCAACACCCTCTTTCAGCTATTTGCCCCACACGCGTGCATACACAAATGCACGGACTCACGTACACACACACACACACACACACTTTTTTAGATTGGTGACCCACCCTAGGATACATTGTTTCTAACACCCTTGCTACCCATGCATTCACAATCAAGAATGAAATATTGAATCACATCAAAGTGAACCAGAGAATAGAACAAGAACAAATTTAGCAAGTTTAGGCTTATTCTTGTATCATGGAGTCCAATAAAATCTGGCTTGCTCTTAATACATTTGAGGAATTCTAATTGAGATAATATGGAAAAACACTTGTGCCAAGACATTTTTGATATAATTAAAATCTAGATCCCATCCCTTGCATTACCAATCATATCCCATTTTAAAAAAAATATCATAGCTAAAACAAAGTTTATATTCACTATGCAAAATTATTAGATATTTTGCAAGTGATATTTTGCTATGACATTTCACAGTACAAGAATTCCAATGTACCATAATAATTTGCTGACCATAGGCCACAAAGTTGACTTCATTAAAGCATTTGTATAGCATGGTTGTAATAATCATTATACAACAACAAACATAAGATCAATGTATACAAGTCCTTAAAAAATTTTAGAAGAGAGATTATATGAGTTTTTTTTTATGGCTTTGGCATTTTAATTTTTTGCAAATTTGTGGTGCATCATCTTCAGAATCCTAGGTTTTGTAGTAGCTTGTTTTGGGTGAGCCATCTCTCCAAACATTTAGATAAAGCTGGGTTGCTAAAAGAAAACCTAATAGAATTTCTAATTAATGCCAACAGAAAGAAAACAAAATCCCAACACAGTGTAAACTAAGGGCAAGAGGCCTCTTACATAGGGAGGTTGTCAAATATGACAATGTACCAATGATGAGCCCATTTCCAATTAGAGCAAAATTTCAAAATTTTAAAAAAACATCCACATTTTAAAAAGAAGTACATATTTTTTCATATCATGTAATTGCTTTTTGGTATTACAATTGAACCTCGATGGGTGAGTCCAACTCGACACACTAAATGGAGTTTAGACAAGGTATGAGACAGTGTATGCATGTGTAGAGTTATCAATAGCAATTCTATGAATAGTTGGTCCATGCCTAGGACTCTATTCTAGGTGAATCTATGTATAGGGAACTTAGGGCTATGCATGCCTATGTGCCCAGGATGCTTTTGGCTCTATATATTGGGTCCAAACTCACCCTATTCTTCATCATGGTTTTGGATTCAATGCCAGGCTCTCACTCTATTTCTCCATAGTGTGTTATCATTGTGTTTGTGATTTGTAAGCAGGATCTAAGGAACTTCCCTTATAGTGGTATCAGAGCAAGGCTTACAAGTTTGGAGAGGTGGTGCTTTTCATTGGAGCTTGTATTCTCATCCAAGGAGAGGAGCAAGGTTGCAAGTTGGTGGATCTTCCCAATTTTCAATTTGCATGATCCATATCTCTCTCACATTCATTTTGGTTTATGGAGAATTGTGCTAGGAAATCAATTTTTTGGTGTCTTTTTGGAGTTTTAGCATGTGTAGCTCAAAACTAATTATGGATAATGCT
Organism: Diphasiastrum complanatum; assembly: GCA_029204225.1. NCBI lineage: Eukaryota > Viridiplantae > Streptophyta > Lycopodiopsida > Lycopodiales > Lycopodiaceae > Diphasiastrum > Diphasiastrum complanatum. The sequence continues at coordinate 15,447 of MU834577.1, read as the reverse complement.
GAAATTCATGTTGCATGTTGGATCTTCCCATGTATTTGAATTATAGGCTCTCTTAACTATGTATTTTGGATTGTCCTAGAAGTTAGAGCCAAGAATTCTAGCAATGGGGTTTGTAGGAAGTAAAAAATGGTCAAAAATTGACCATTTTTGGTGAATTTTGGGAGATGGATTTCTCTAAATCCATAAGGGGATCATTCTGGATTTTTTACAACATGATTTGTATTTCTTTTTACCTTTCCAGCATGCTATCAGACTTGTAAATTGATAGGTAGAGGCTTATGTTTCAATTCCATCAAGTTTGTAGCAATTTTGACTTCTTGAAATCAAGAATTCATGGTTCTCAGCCCATACTGCTTCATAGGATCTGTTTGAAGGCTTCATGGAACTCTTAGAGACCATTTAAGACTGTTTGGATCATCACTTTTAGGCTTGGTTGAGTGTACAAGTCTGTGCTAAAAAAATCATCCCTCTACGTGCCAGATGCATCTGCAGGGGTGTCAAATACAAAGTCTAGCTGGGGGTCTGGAGGCATCTGGGACTCAAAGTCTGGGCCAACGTCTGCCAAGAGACGACTAGAAAAATCATCGGAGCGTCCCCTCTTAGCTGGCCTACCTCTGGGTTCAGGTCTTTGTCGTCCCACTGTAATGGACTTAGGTTTTGGAGATAATGATCTTAGACAACATGGATATGCGTAAGATACGTGGTTCTTATATAAATATTAGAATGGTACAGAGCTACCCTAATACCTTGTAAAAAACGAGAAAATATCTTTTATAAAATATGAACTATCTATTATGAAGTTCTAAATGCCATGGACTGAATTTGCTATTATGATAAATATGACTTTTATCAAAGTCACACTATTCAATAATGGCTATAGTTAATAAAACCCATTCAGATGTCACATTAGATTAATGTGAGATACGACTGGAAAGCATAAATATGCTCAGGAGTATGGACAGTAGTGCCTGACTTGTATCTCGAAGCAAGACTCACATGGGTTAGAATGGATTTGCCCTAATACCATGTGTCCACACCATATCTTTTAGCTAGTTAAACTATATACAATAAAAACTGTTCATACTCCATTTCAAAACAATATAAATTGATATGGACCAATTGCCCACAAAATGATCAATATGGCATGAGCCCTGATACGGTAATACTAGGGTTTGGCCTATCACTAAATACATGTTGTTTGGGAAGACAGGACTATGATTCACAAAATGCTATCTATGTTAAGTAGTATAACTTCTTTTGGACATGGATAACAACTGACGCTTAGCTATGACACATGTCTTCCCCATTGTACTAACTCGTGCAATTTTGTGTTGTGGGATGGTGGCAGGTATCAGCTGGACGTCTTGAAAGTGGTTATGCTTTATGGTGGTTTCTCAGTACTATATTTTACTTTTCAGCTTTATGTAACCCTGTTGGAATATGAATAAAGGCTTCAAAGAGCTCAGTCTTGCTTTGTCAAGAGGAAAGTAAAACTATGTAACTCTCTCTCTCTCTCTCTCTCTCTCTCTCTCTCTCTCTCTCTCTCTCTCTCTCTCTCTCTCTCTCTCTCTCTCTCTCTCTCTCTCTTGTTGTATCTAATGTTGTATCATCCCTTCTTGTTAGAAAAAGTGCGGGCTTTTGATATCACGGGCTAAACTTCTCGACTTAATGAGACTCTCTTAGTATCTTTTAGGATCATAAGGTTTTTTTCTCAATGGTTAAGATCATCATTTGTCATATCCAACGATTGATAATGTTGGATTCTAACACAAGCCATATCGTGGCTCCTTCCATGAATCTTCACACGATGAGTCATCAAGGTAGCTATGGGCTATTTATACACAAAAATGTTACAGCCATTATCACTCTTTCTCTCTTATTCTTCCTAATCTCACTTTCATTGATCTTATTTGTGCTTATCTTCTCTTGATAACACCCAGCTACAATGTTACTTTGGACATCCAACATGTCAGCAGGTATGAGCTCGCACCTGAAGCACTCCTCTTTATGATTTTTGTAATCCATTCATTGTAATAGCATGCTGCAACCTACTGTAGCATGAATGATACACTTTTTGAGTAGGAATAAATGCGTTGGATCATTGATGCCAGAATGCTTGATGTGTTTTGATATCATTTTATATGTAGACCATCGCAATTGACAAATGCCATGTGCTCACAAAAAAATACATATATTATATGATTGATTGATGGTTGCCCATCACTACTGATAGCTGCATGGTGCACACACTATTAACATATACATCTGAGTGTTGTTTATCATACATTTAGTAGAGTTGATCCATCGCTGCTGACAACCACATGGTGTTGGAAATCGGTCGATGAGGGAAGATTTCTCAGTGCATACAAAATATGTTTATCAAATTCGGGCAGATCTGTCTTACTTGATCACAACTTTGAAGTTGATGGATCTATGCAATTGATTCTATAACCATGCACAAAATTATGGTGAATTGAGTTTAGCTTTGCAGAAGCATTGTTTTAAGTGCAGTGATTAGAGCAAGAAATCGAATAGTGTTATCAGTCATATAAAACAATTAAATCTACAAAACAATCAATCTGCGAGTGTGAATCAGTCTGAACATAGAATCAACATACACGATCTAAATTGCTAGAACAATGATGAATTAGTCGTGCAGAAATACAATGTGATTTGCAGAACAGAGACACGTTCTCCCTGATACAATACTCTGTAATAACAGAGAGGACGAACGATGACTCATTGCGCTCTGAATTAAATTGATTCAATCACTGATTGTACTGATTACACTAATTCATCTCGTTGAGTAATTGATAAGTTGCTGAATATATCATGGCTAACTGATTAAAAGAATAGTTAACTCATAATTTACAAATTAAAATTAAGGCACTAGGTGTTTTTGCATAATACTTTTAGACATCTGATTCAGTTAGAGATGTTGATCAAATCGATGACGTCGAGCAAGTCAGAGATCATGGACAAGTTGCAAGATGTTGGACAAGTCGGTGAAGTCGGATACTTCGGACAAGTCATTGTCAAGGATACACTAGAGACGTTGGATAAGCTGGAGACATCGGACACGCTGATGAATTTGGACAAGTCGATATTGGGAAAGTCAAAAAACACTATCATCAACTTCTGTAGACATCGCAACTATAACCCCACTTAATCTGGATCCTTAAATCCTTAATTTGTTGTGTGTTTCTTGATTTAATCCTTTTGTAAATATGTCAGCTTCCATGTACTGGGTTCTACAAAATTTCAGAATTACCTGTTTGTTGAGTATTCTGCTCTTGATGTAGTGGTATTTGATCTCGATGTGCTTGCTCCTAGAGTGAAATATGGGATTAATTGATAATGCAATTGCACTCTGATTGACACGCTACATTATTGTTGGGGCAGATTGTCTGAGACCAATATCAAACAATAAATTCCTCAACCAAATTACCTCTTCAGTAGCTTGAGAGACTACAATGTACTCTGAATCTATCGAAGACATTGCAATGGAGGTCTGCTTATGACTATTCCAAGATATTGGACCATTGTTGAGCAAAAAAATGTATCCAGAAGTTGATTTTTTGGTGTCCATATCACCTGCCCAATTTGCATCTGTATATCTGTTATGTCCATGACCAGTACATAGGATACAATATACTCCTAGTCTTGGATACACGAACGGTACTCCAGTGAAACAAGCTGTTAGTTATGCCACGTCATATTGGACATGACCCGAAAGTAACTAATATCCTTGTGAGGCCCTAATGGTGATGCCCAAGAAAGTGGAGAATTGGCTGCCTTGGGTGGCAAGAAGCAAAAAAAAGTTAATACAATTGATGAGATAAGGAATGTGCCTTTACCATTCCATTGGATATCTTGTCAAATACAATGGCTTGTCTGAGGGTAAGTAGGGACTCTCCACTCCCATTGGTTCCATTGTATTGAGTTTTGTCCCATCAGGCCATTTGAACTGTTGGAATGTTGATTTTATATTGTCAATGGAAACACCCTCAAGGGAAAGTGTGCTTGATCATCTAAAAGCTCTTTGGCATTCAATTTGGGAACAACTAAAAGTTCTGACTATGATGGCGTAAATGCTTACTTCCCCAAGAAGAGACGTTGAGATTCCAATATTGGGAATCAATTTGATTGTTTCCAATGGTTCGACAATTCTAGGTCAATCCATTATTATAACGTTTAACTTTTGTCATATATCATACTTAGGCGTTTGAGACAGTTGTGAGAAATGCAAACAAATTAGGTGTCTATGACAACCATGCATTTTTTATTCTGATATGTTGAGATTAAACATGGGTATCAGATGGTTTTGATTTAGAAAAAAGTATGAAACAAACATGGAATACATAATCATCACAACATACAAAAAAAAAAAAATCAGATCTCACAAAGGTAGACAACAAATGAATTTGCATATTGAAGCTACTTGGAAGTGTACATCAAATAATGAATTCTTGAATGAAAAACATGCTTTTCTTCAGTACTATATGCATGAGTGATCAAGCATTGCAATTTTTTTTTCGAGCTCACAAGTGTGTTAGCGTTGAAGCATAATGATCTTCTTGTATGCTACCGATCTTTAATTCTCTCAAATAGATTCACCCTGGTGAATTTTTCATTACATAGAACTAGAGAGTATTATAAAAGTAATTCGATCTTGTAACAATGTGTTTATCAATATACCATTTACAAGAGTTGCTTTAAGCTACACAGGTCGTGAGAGTAGGTATAGTAGTATACTGTACTATAGTCAAATACGTAACGATGGTTACTTTCTACTACAAAATTCGTGATCATACAATAATGATGTTAGCCTAACGGGTCAGGCAAAGAAAATGAAGTGTTTTGAGTGGTATCATGAAAATTTTGAATTAGGTTGCAACATCTATTTGAATCAAAATTTGTTTGAATGTTATCCGAATTTTAAAATGTTAAAATCTGGTTTGGAATTTTGGTGGATGAATGAGTATATATACAGTTCAAAAGAAGTCCTGAGAGGATTAAACAAGTGAGTAGGAGTAAGACTAACTCCAACAGTGAAGAGGCTTCTGCTACAACTATTGCATGGGAATATGATCTAATTGTGATGTTGGAGTCCCTAGTGACTCTCTATTATATATGTGTTGTTGTTGAGCAGCTTCCTTTTAAAATGAAAATCATGTTTTGATAGAAGTTCTGTTTGGCTTGCTAGCACTTGGATCTAAGTCTTCCTTCCCATTTACCTTTGAACGCCTCATGAAGAATACTATGCACACATTGTTCCATTTTTGAGCCCCATCTTGGCAAAGTCCATCTACTTGATTATGTTATCATGTTTCATTGTCCTATGCGGTAGTTAAGGCAAGATTGTTATTCCACACAAAGCTTCATTATCACCAGTTGTAGATTGATTAATGTTTGGCCATAGGCTCCATTTGCTTGCTTCAATTTGTTTATTGTCAATATTCCTTGATGGTCTCCCTTAGTAGTTTTAAGAAACATGATGTGTTTATGAGTACCATGTCCTAGCACTTCACTCTCTCTCGTTTCAACTCCGAAACACACTTTGTTGAGAAGCAATTTGCTCCAATTGCCTTCTTTGTTTGACAAAATTGAGATTTTATTTTCTAATTCAATGATTTGTTTAGAATTAGGTGCTGTATTGTCACTTGAAAACAAATGACTTTTTCTAGTTCTTTTGATAAGATGTTAACAGTCTGATACCACATAGTTCTCCTTTTTTTTTGATACCATGTATACTTATGTCTTTGATACCATGTAATTTTTTTTATTGTTGCACTATTGCTATCAAAGTCTCGTGATTTTGATGCCATGATTCATGTTGCTTGACCCAAAGGGGTTGGGTCAATTGGTTAGCTTGACATCCAAAGTTTGGTCCCAGGTTCGAGCCTCCTCTTGGAAACGAAGAAGCATTCATGTTACTTGATGCTCTCCTTTTGTTGGGATTAGCATCTCCATCGAGGAAATCCATAGTTTATCCTCGTTAGCATTGCCATATGCTTCACTTGCTTAGTTGCTCTCCATTGCCCTACCAAAGTTTTCTATATGTGAGCTTAAGCCTATTGAGAATTGTGTCGTAGACAAACTATATGCACAAGAAAACCAAGTTCAAAAGGATGGCAAAACTACATCCATTTTATTTTGATTGGATAAGAGTGTTACAGATGGAGGCTCAAATCCAATATGCGTGTGTATAAGGAACATCCAACATTTGACATGGTTAGAATTGGCTTGGCTCACAATACAAATTTACATATTTTACATAATGGTGCTCGTAAAAAATGGCAAAACGCTATGGAAGGGCTCTTGCCCTTCATCTCCCTTGAGGCATTGCAAAAGGAAGAGTGTCATGCTAGGCCTCAGGAGTAGCTATAGTAGTGGGGATGTGGCATGCTAGGTCCCTAACATACGACTCAACCCAATCTTGTGTCACTCTAGGTTTCGGGAGCTGCTACAATAGTGGGGATGTGGCATGTTATTCCTCGGTAGCTCCTATAGCAATGTGGATGTGACATTTGTCATGGACATAGAGCTCAATCCATTCTTGTGTCAGGCAAGGCCTTTGACTCATGCCCAACCCATTCTTGTGTTGTTGTTGTTGTTGTTGTTATTCAAGGGTTGGCTCAATTGGTTAGCTTGGCATCCAAAGTTTCTTTGGTCCCAAGTTCAAGCCCCCTTAAAACCAAGATGCATTCTTGTGTTGTTGGTTAGCTTGACATCCAAAGTTTCTTTGGTCTCAAGTTTGAGACTCCCCTTGGAAACCAAGAAACATTCTTGTGTTGCTGGAATCCAATGAGATTGGCTCAGTTGGTTAGCTTGGCATTTCCCATTCGAAATGTGTTGGTGTCGCATGCGGGCCACCCCCAAGGTTGAGTATGGCATTTACACTCTTCAAATTAGAATAGGGACAAAAATGGCTTCCCAAATAAAAAAAAAGGAATATAACAGCAAGATCTATGTTTGTACTTAACGCCCCCACTGTCTCAATGGCGCACTAGTAATTTCAGCCCGCTACCGTTAGATCTTTTAGTATCCTATTCAGATTTTGCCACGTTTCTTTAGATCGAGAATGCAGATTGTACCAAGTGGCATCTATGACCTGTGGTTAACATCGAGCGGTTGGGAGGGGCGTAAATTTAGCGTGCCATTAAGCGCAATGGGTGTGTACTGAGATTGTCGAGATCTTTAAAAGGTTCGTGTGATTTAAAGCCCGCGACCGTTAGATCCCAGGCGTTATGACACGTGGTAAGAATCTAATGGCTGATCGTAGGATCTGCCGTCCGATTAAGCCCTCCGCTTTTGCGACAGTTGAATGGGCACCAAGTGAATGGGGGGCCCGTCTGTCAGCTTCACACCGTTGGATACTCCTGACCAGGTTGCGATCTTGCCAGGTGGCTTACAATCTACTGTTGATATCACGACACGTGGCAGAGGAAAACGTGGCTGACATCTAAGTGGGTGTGCTAAAGTGTACGCGGGTCTGGTACCCCGCCAAGGACGCAGTTGGAGAGAGAGAGAGAGAGAGAGAGAGCGAGAGAGACATAAAGATCGAGGGAGAGATAGGATCGTAAATTTTGACGTAATTTTGTGTGAGAATCATCGAAATATGAAGCGTTGGTTATGGTAGCTGATGGAGAATTTTCATACTATTATGCTTGGGCTGTTTTAGCGGTGGTGGATTTGCATAATATCATGGTGTGGCTGCCCTAGAGGTGGTGGATTCTGATAATAGTATGATGTGGCTGTTTTAGCGGTGGTGGATTCTGCATAGTATTATGGTGTCGGTGGTGGATTTTGCATGAAATTGTGGTGTGGCTGTTTGCAGCGGTTGTGGATTTGCATAATATTTTGGTGTGGCTGTTTTTAGCGGTGGTGGATTTTGCTTAATATTTTGGTGTGGTTGTTTTAGAGGTGGTGGATTGTGCAGGATTTAATGGTGTAATTGGTCTTTCGGTGGTGGAGTTTGGTGTTAGCTGTTTTAGCGATGGTGGATTTTGCATGATTTGATGGTGTAGCTGTTCTTTCGGAGGTAGAGTTTGCATGATATTGTGGTGCAGCTGTTTTTGCGGTGGTGGATTTTGCGTAATATTTTTGCGATAATATTAGATAGTTTTTGACTCTTACTTGTTTCAGATCGCTAGCCGGTTTTTGAAGCTCTTTTGATCCATTGCAACCACCGATTGACGCACCTCGGTTAGGAATTTGTTTTAAACGGAGAGTTATTATATATAATAAACATTCATAACTGATATTATTATTGTAGTGGGATTACTTATTATTTTCCGTTTTCTTTCGATGCTGGAAGAGTATTTGCAATTTTTTGTTGTTACTTTTGCTGGTGCTGCTTGTTTTTGATCGCTGGTCGGCGCTTGGATCTCTTGATTCAGCTTGTAGCAGCTTTAAAAGTTTGTGCATATCGGTCGCTACTCTTGCTGCTGCTGTCGCTTTAATTTCTAGATTTGGATTATATGCTTTGGCTGGAGCTTGATTTTGCTTAGTAGTCCCAATGGCTTTGCTGAGTGGACCCTTGCCCGAGTGTCCCTCCGACGGAAAGTGCCTGGAATGGGCGCGGAGATACCTTAAGGATTGCGTGTGCACCACCAGAGACAAGGTTTCGTTTGTTCTCGGACTCTTGAGTGTTCTTAGTTGGGGAGTAGCAGAGGTGCCGCAGATAATAACACATTGCAAGGAAAAGTCGACAGAGGGCATATCGCTCACATTTTTGATGACATGGCTGATCGGGTGCGAAAAGCCATTGTATCTTTTGTATTTAGTTGGAAAATCCTTATTAGAGCGTAATCATACGATAATTGGAAACCGATTGTAATCTTTTTGGTATTGAGGCAGCTTTAAATGCAAAACTGTTCTATACCATCTAACATGTACTTGTTGCTGACATGACAAATTTACAGGGATATGTTCAATCTAGTTGGTTGCTACCTGGAGCCTGCAACTGTAATCACAACTCTTCACGAACTTCGCTGATATTTAGCTTCCTTTCCACTTGATTGCTCCTTTGTAACTCGTTTTCTTTTTTGGCTCATGAAAAATCAGCAGACAGCCGTAACAAATCTTCATTTGTTGATTGGATTATTATCTTGCTTTATTCATGGTCTTTCTTTTCGTGCTGTATGTCTCATGCTGTATCGAAACATTTTTGCTGATTTTGTTCCTCATCTTGTTTCTTTCGCTTTGGACCAGCTACCGACGCAGTTCTACATGGCTTTGGTAAGCTCCATTGTCTATCAGAAGTAAGTTGTAACTTGATGCAGTCTCGTCTTTTGTATGAAATAATGTCGTGCTATGTTCTTTACTGCTCCTGCTCCGGACTAGTGATATCTTTATATTAAGGGTTGACTGTTAACAGCTTTACACAATCACAACGGTAATTTTGCTCGGCCAAGTTGTGTATTACGACTATATGTGCAAACGGTGGAAATGTAAAGACGAGGTTCTAGAAGAAGCCTTTATGCCACAGGTAACCTCTCCAAGTCTTTAACCTTCTACTGCTTATTCTGTTTTGCCCTCCAAATGCGTTGTGGGGAATTTTGAGGATTATTAACCCCAGTATCGCTGCATACGTATAGGCCCTGTAACATGCATATTTTCCGTACAGTATGTAATCAATAATTTCTTCCAAACTGGAATTTGTCATTACGGCAGACTTATGATGCGTCATGTTATAGATCCCGTTTTTAACTTAATTCACTTTCAAGTGGATAGATTCACACTATCCGATTCCTTGTTTTTGCCCTAAAACATCGAATGAAATTTTGGCTTCTGGAAATGGTATCTCTTCAAGGAAGGTTAGATTCTTAGATTGTAAGGCGTATAATTTAAGCTGCCTTTTTTTGATCTTTGTTAGAAAGGTGAGAGTTCCGAGGGTTATACTTTTGTCTTGGTACCATTGTTTGCCATCTCGTACTTGAATTGGTGAATGTCATCTACTTTTTTGATTTTTAAATCTGCTATATAAAGATGTCTTGAACGAGTTGTTATTTTCTGAAGTCAATTATAAACGTTGTGATAAAGATCATTGCTGTGAGTTAAGAGCTTAGATTGCATTCACTTTGTGTTTGTTTCCTTGAAGGCTTTTTCAAATTTGTACGCATTTATTTCATCTTGTAGTTTTACTCATCTCAATCTCAGCCTGATACCTTTTGTGGCCACTGGCAATGATAGTTCACCGGACTCATGGAAAAGAGATTATACTCTTTTTGAATTCCTCCAGTGAGCAGCTGGAACTTAGTCCTGTAGTGTCCATGTCCGTTTCAATTTATTGCTATGGTCCATGCATTTGTGTGTCTCCGTTTGTACTCAGTATGTTATTTATGCATTTTTGATTATAGTTAGTTTCTTGTTTACATACGCCACATTGATATACGTTGTTGTCTGGTAAGTATGCAGCATAGAAGTCCTTTAAAATTGATTATCTTAACAAAGCTTGTATAATTGGATGCCTCCAGAAACCCATTGAGGATGAGTTGGCATCAAAACCCTTAACCATACCAGAAAGACCAGAGGAGCAACAAGGGACACCTGTCGCAAGTCGGCCAATGTCAGGAATTGGGGTGCCAACACCCCGACAAAGTGTGCAAGGCAGAGAGTGGTATTACACGTAAGCATCGAAGCTTCTTCGCTATGTGAAAGTTAGTAGTACGTTTCCCAAATGATTTACACAAGTTAGTGTTTTACTGTACAAATGCGCACAATCATTTGCATCTTAACCAATGTTTAACTTTTCATTATGTGCTTATTTAGCAGGATTGATAACTTCAAAGAGTAATACGAATGTACTCTGCCTAAGATTCTGTGGGAATTGTTTATGCAGTTCAGCAAGATCACTCGCAAGTAGTCATACACCTACTGCTGGTTCAATCTTGTCTGGGTCACGTGGCTCTGCAGGTCATGGAATGCTGAGAAATTCTTCCCCTAGGACACGTCACATGGATGTGCCTCGCTCCACTCCCACTCCCACTGGAAATCCTAATTCAGCATTAGTTCAAACAGTAAGGTTTCTTATGTTGGCCATTCAGTACAATAGATTTTTTGGTCCTGAACAAAAGCTACCATAAAAACATGAAGATAAGGACTCTAGTCTTCACTATAATAGATATAGATTCATTGGTCCTGAACAAAGAGTCACCATGCAGACAGGAAGATATTGTCTCCAGTCTTTGATTTGCAGAAGAATTCACATTTCTCATGAGTCATTAGTATCCCTTTCTTTGTGTATACCCTTAAATGTGAATCTGCTGACACTTGCTGAATTCTGCATAATGTGATCTTCAATCGTTTGATCAGGCAGCATCAAGTTTTCTTTGCATTGGGGGTTTGGGCTTACGTTTCGGAAGTTCCATTGGTCCAAGAGATTACTATATTGGCGATAAAAGTGCGTCTGGTGCAAAGTTTTTAGTTTTGGGAGCAAGAAAGTTCTTACAGGTGCTGATGGAGAAATTGAGCCAGTATACTGTCTGAAACACATGATTGCTTGGAATTTATCCTTTCATTAAGTTTTCAATCGTGAAGCCTGTAGCCTATCCGAAGCTGAAACATGTTGTTTATTGCAAGTTGATTTCTTGACAGGAACTTCATGAATCAAAAAGAGGCCTCTTTCGCTTAAATTTCCAAGAAAATGGTTCAGGAAGTGCTATTGGGGAGTTATTTGGATGGCTTATGGCAGCTATTTATATGGGTGGCAGGATTCCTCAAATATGGTTAAATGTCTCTCTCTCTCTCTCTCTCTCTCTCTCTCTCTCTCTCTCTCTCTCTCGCACGCACACACACACACACACACACACACACGCACGCACGCACGCAGCTCCTTGCTTTGCCTTGCACTTTTTTCTCTTCTAAGTTTTTTTTTTTGTCCATGGCACTTCGTAGTGCATCCCACCTGTCTTTATACTGTTCAGACCTATTGGTAGATTTTGTTTTCCGATGAATGTGAGGTGTCCCTCTTATGTAAACTACGATGGTTGAATTCTGTTCTATCTTATCCATTGCTTTGGTGTACCCACAAGACACCGTGCACGATATATGTATCATAGTTGCAGCCACGAATCGCAATTTTTTTTTGTAAATGCATTTAATATGGTATTAGTAGAAAGAGAAAGCGTAGAGGATTAAGAGTAAATGCGTCTCCGGTTTATCTGTGTACTACAATACACTGAATTGACCCATAATATACTGAAATATACTCGAATTGGACCTATTATATATATGCGTTTCTTGTAGTTTAAGGTTCAATTCAAGTTATTATAACTCCAATTCCATTACATTTGAGGTCAAAAAATATTTGCTTCAGGCTAACTTTTTTTTTTTTTTCGATTCGCTGCAGCGAAACCCGAAACCCAGCAAGGCATGACTTGTTGCAACTATGTTTCCCAACGTTTTTGGAAGCGTGGTCAGAAATGCATTTCTGGTTTGGGCCAACGTTTCTCAAACATTTTTTTTTGATTTTTGATGGGACAGGATTCAAACCTTTAATAAAACATTTGAGAGTATTCGGATGCACAGCATATGCTCATGTCCCAAAGGACAACATAAAGAAACTTGATGAGCATTCTCTTAAAACTAATTTTGTTGGCTATGGTACTTTTGACGGAATGTATAGACTGTATAATTTAGACACTTGTAAAGTTTTTACTAACAGGGATGTGACTTTCATAGAAGATTAATTTATTGATCTGAAGGGCAAGGACAAGATTCATTCAATCTACAATTTCTGCCCCGACAACTGACTCTTCTCGGAAGACAATTTCTATTTCTTCCTGTAGTCACCAAATACAGTCAGATCCAGAAGAAGAAGAAGAAGTTGCAACTCAGGAGCAGCCGACTCAGCCAACACAAGGTCGAATTTCGCAGCCCGAAACTTCATCCAAAGATCAACAAGAGTTCAAACTCAGCCTGTCCGATACACTGACGAGTTCGCTCACTATTCCATTCAGGAGCTAACCACAGTTGAGGAAGCTTTATCACAGTCCGGTTCAGATCTCTGGAAAGAAGCAATGGACAAACAGTACAACTCACTGCTGAGGAACAACACGTGGACTGTCACCGACCTGCGAGCAAACAGAAAGATTTTTGACTGCAAATGGATCTTCAAGATCAAATCAATAGAAGGAAAGCTCGACTCATGGCAAGGGGGTTTTTACAAATCCCCAATATCGACTACTTCGAAACCTTCAGCCCAATCGTCAAGCATACCTCTATTCGGCTGCTACTTTCTTATGCTGCTACAACAAACCTTGAGGTACAACAGATGGATGTACAAACGACATTCCTCAATGGAGTTATTGAGGAGGACATCTATATGATCCAGCCAGAAGGCTATATCCTCAATGGTCGAAAAGACTAGGTATGCAAACTCCACAAAGCTTTGTACGGTCTGAAACAATCATCCAGAGCATGGTTTCATCGAATCAACACATTCTTGATCGATCATGGATTCCAACCTAGCTCTGCAAACTGTAATGTATATTCATTATTGTCTCAAGATTCAAATCCACAGAGACAGAAACAAACGACTTCTCTAAATCACCTAGTAGAGGTACTTTTATAATCTGCTGACGAAATTCAATTTCGTGAATTACAAGCCCGTACATAATCCCATGGATCCAGGTCTTAAGCTATCAAAGGAACAATGCCCTCAGACAGATGCAGAGAAGGCCGAAATGAAGGGGTATCCATATCAATCTATTATCAGATCCATATATGCAATGATCTCGACCAGGCCAGATCTTGCATACGCCATTAGTTTCTTGAGCCAATACATGACCAATCCTGGTATGATGCACTGGAAAGCTCTTATCAGAGTAATCAGATATGTACGAGCCACTACAGACCTTTGTATCTGCTATGGTGATGGAGATTCATACTCTTCATGGATATACAGATGCAAATTGGGCAGGTGATATTGACGCCAGAAAATCGACTTCTGGATACGTCTTTCTTTTTAACAATGGTCCAATATCTTGGAACAGTCGAAAGCAAACCTCCATCGCAATGTCATCTACAGAATCAGAATACATTGCAGCCTCTCAAGCTACCAAAGAGGCAATCTGGTTGAGAAATTTACTGTTTGACATTGGTATCAGACAATCTGCTCCAACAATGATACAGTGCGACAATCAGAGTGCTATTGCATTGTCAATCAATCCTAGATTTCATTCTAGGAGCAAGCACATCGAGATTAGGTATACTACATCAGGAGCAAGATACTCAACAAAGAGGTAAGTCTGAACTTTTGCAGAACCCAGTACATTACAAAAGGGTTGAATCAAGAAGGACACAAGAATTTTTGTGCTATCTTAAATTTGATCATAAGGCATTCCAAGATCCAGATTAAGTGGGGGTGTTGGATTTCTAACCTCTCCATCCCTATTCTCTGCTAATCTAGATCCATTAAGCTGTTCCAAATATACAGTCGCATACTCTGCAGAAATACAAATGAATTGGTGACAGTGTTACCCGATAGTTCGGCCACCTCTTCTTGGTCGGCCACCTTCTCTTACTCGGCCATCATCAATCGTTCGGCCATACCCGATTGGTCGGTCATCCTGGACCATTTGGGCACATTCACTCATTTGGCCTATCTCGAACAATCGGCCGCAATCCAACTATCAGCGTACCAACAAGTACACGTCACGACCGGACAAAATCAAATATCGTCCGACGACGACTGCCAACAGCATGTAGTGGTTTAACCTATTTTGTAAACCACGGATTAACCATTCGTTTAATTAGTTAGCCATGTGTATATATCCAACAACTTATCAGTTGTTCGGTTAGCTGAATTCTCTATCTGCTGAGAGTGCAATTGTCTTGTTCTTTCTCTCTGTTATCACAGAGTATTGTCTCAGGAAGAACGCCTCTCTATCTGCATTCAGACTGTATTTTCTACACGACTAATCTGTCAATGTTTCAGGAATTTAAGTTGTGTATGCTGAATAGTTATTTGTTTTCATTGTCGGATAGATTCATGCTCGCAGACAAAGTTATTCGTAGATTAAACTGTATCATGTGATTGATAGCACTGCTCAATCTGTCGTTCTAATAAACGTACCCAAAATCGCTTCCGCAAAAGACAGATCCCAATTTGTCCTAAACTGATAGACGTAGTTTCATGTACCGAGGATTCCCCGCTCACTTCTCTCTGTTGTGACGGGAATGACACCGAATCCCAACATCGGGGAGAAACTGATCTCATCAACCAAGACATAGTAGTGTGTAGGTCTTGTGGTTCCCTGTAGTGAATGGCACAGTTTTGCATAAGTAATTACTAAGCTGTTGAAGTTCATCTGGGGGAAAACCGATCTCATCATATAAGACATAGTAGTGTGTAGGTCCTTGTGGTTCCCTGTCTTGAGAGCTTGTCACTCTTCTGGTGAGCATTCATTTCTCCTAGAAACTTGTGGTCCTGAGAGCTCG
>MU834576.1:0-45961 GCA_029204225.1 Diphasiastrum complanatum | reverse complement strand
TTTGCTCAATACCGAGTCTCTGTTCATTTGAAGCCAAAAGATGTCAATTTTGACTAGTTTTGACCATAAAAGTCATGTCGGTGGCATAATTGACATGCAATCATACTTTATGACTCAAAAACAAGAAGTACTCCCCTTGAATTCATTAACATACAGCACGTTAAGAGAATCCGAGCTAAACTTGTGAATACAAGTAAAAAGTCGTTAAAAGCTATAATTTTTCAAGTATAATTATGGTTATGGAGAAAGTCCATAACACTGATTCCTAGGTTGGGAACTATCAGGACCCTAAGAAACCACTTACTTGGAGGTCAATACCACCATCAGGAAAAAAAGAAGCAGAGAGATACTACCAAAAAGATGCAAAAAGCAAATCATATTAATCTTTTGATTGATGCAATTCCAAGCTCTGATACCATTGTAGAGATCGTCTATGGTAGATCCTTAAGATCTTGTTGCAAACTCCAAAGGTTGAATGTGGAGACAAACCACCCAACCAATGAGAAACTGAAGATCAACCCTTGGCAGCTTCACCCTTGAGTCATGGTGAATGAATACAAGAGGAGAAAGTTGGTAACTACCCGCAAGTTTTTGTACGTATATATAGACCCCGGGAGCTTAGGAATATTCCTTCTAGAAGCCTAATCCATTATCAAACTTAAAAGCAATTACTATTGATACTTCTCTACAGGCATATAATCGTCAAACACCATGAACTAGTCCACAAGTCATAATTGGAGTGCCTGGGCCCTCTCAAGGTTATTAGTTACATTTATGGCCTAAAGGGATTATCGAGATGTAATTAATAAACTCGAATCCTAGAGCATTGATTATCCATATCAAGGATTATTTCGAATCCTCAGTATTGGATGTGCACATAACACAAAATTTCTCTAATTTCTCCTCATTGACTTGTAAATCAGGACAATGTTGTGTGCCCTGTATCCAACAGGTGTAAAACATGATAAAAACGTTCTGTCATACAACAATTTGCTTAATGCTAGAGATCCTTAAACACCCTAGCCTGAAACTGCACGCTTGTTGTCTCTCAATGACGGTTCTTGCAGTAACCCAAGGCTAGTAGTGTCACACAGAGTTCAGTTTGCATGAGCACATCTTAACATTTTATCTTAGCATGTGAATCTAGTTGGTGTTGGTCTACTAGCTATATTGGTAGATGCAATACAGAAGGCCCTGAAGGTCTGGTATTAAATGCTGTACACGAGTTCACATAATTTTATTGTTGACAAGCCCTTTAGCACATAGCAATTGGCAAAATTTGGAAGGACTCGTACAATGGCATTGACTGGGCTGTAGCATTTTTTTGCTGCTGCATGACTTATATATAAACTTTGCTTTCTGTGCTGGCTAATCTGCAAAGCCTGTAAAACTTGAAAGATACTATTTATAAAGACAACAAAAATGTAGTGACAGGCCCCATGTCTAACCAGCAATTATGACACAGCATTTGTATCCATATTATTTTAGCATAAAAAAGGCACAGCTCATGAAATAGCAATCAAATATTCCTCCATATGCAAGCTCAATGCTTCTGATGTACTGGATCTCCAAGAAACGATACATGTCAAATTACAGTTTTGCTTTTTCTTGATATTGTTGTTTTCAGATGCGAGAATTGAAGGCTGATCGTACAAGACCTGTGGCATCAGCCTTGTGGGGCACTCCTAGTTTGCCCTTTGCCACGTGACATGTATTGTATTTGGGCTGGATATAAAACTCGCATATCCCTTGAAGCATTTTAATGTGGTGTAGTGTTATCCCTCCTAGACCTGGAGTTGTGTGTGCCTATGCAAGTTAAAAGAGGAGAAGAAAGTGCACCATGACAACTGAAATTCAGAGGAAGTGCAAAGTTGACACTATTGAGGAAATAGGGAAAATTGTCCTGAAAAGTAACCTTATGAAGCATGCATGTTAAGAGGAAGTCCAAATCAGTACTTGTTGCAATTTGTATGTTTGAAAAGGTATTTGACCTCTGCATGGGAACCTCAGTATGTTTGTACTGAAGGACAATATGCAGTCATAGCACCCTTCCTGGAAAGAAGACAGTCAATCTTACAGCATGATCACGAAAAATAGATCACAGTAGCTTGTAACACAGGGAAGATACTCTTAATGTTATGTGCAACATCATTCTCCATGCTCCATGAGATGGGTGCGAGATGCTCACAAAATTGCAAAACTGATGGCAATAGTCTGCCTACATTTTCACCCTCTCCTACTCCTTCTCAACCTTGCTCTGCAGCTCTTTTACTCATGCTTTGCAATGGTTCCAGGGAGCTAGGTCTTGTGTAGCTTTTTCACTTTAAGAAAAGGGACCATCTGAAAAGCTTTGCGCCTTTTGGAAGTCCTTGGTTTCAACATGCTGCTATTGTTCTGAATTGCTTCATGAAGCAATTAAGCCACACATTTAGCAACATTGATTCCAGGTTTTGTTACACAATGGTAAACATACAAGTGGCTTTGGAATATTTATGACAAGCTCTTTGGTTTATTTAGTCTGCTTCATCATCATGATGGCTGCTTCCTCTTAAGGGTCTTTGTACTTTTTGTAAGGAACGGTAACAATGTCACTCATTAGATTTCCTTAAGAGAGTTTCATCTTGGACATGTGGATGTTGGATGATTTTTGGCTTTAGCTCGTTTATTGGGAACACTTTCTGTTCTTTGGAACCATTTGCTATGAGCCTGCTGCACTTGTTCAATGTCTATTTTTCCTTTTGTAGAATCAAACATTCTACTTTTGAAGCCAGTACTTTGACTTGAAAATTTGATGGATGGCTTGAAAAATTGCATTGACTTTGACTTCATGAACTTGGTTTGATCTGTAACAGCCTGTTGTCTGGTTGGCACTCGGCATAGTTGCTGTGATCAAATTCAATTTTGATTACTTGCTAATTGTGGGGATGTGCTTAAGTCTGAGTGCTGCTAACATCATTGGTTTCACAAAGTGTCGACGAGGTAAGTTGAGAAGAGCTTAGTCCAGGATCTCTGTCTCTTACGAGTTTTGCTACAATTTCAACAGTGAAATTTCATTCAATGTTTCCTGATGTTGCTCACTGTCATCTGTGCTCAAACTATTCTACCTTTCTATTAACCTTTACAGTTTTTCTGGTAACATACCAGAATACCCAAGGTCCATGACTTACTCAGTTGGAAGATGCCCGATTTCTAATATATTTAGAGTGCGGTAATCTTTCAAAGCTAAAGTAAAGGACTGCAGATTAAATACTACATTATATTTGTATTTATGAAAGTTAGTGTTTTCATAACATTCTTTTGCCTCCAAACAATCAAGAAAGCGTATATGGTCTCTAAGAATAGTTACATTTTGATGTCCTGGATGATGAGTATCCTGGGTCTATGTCAAATTCTTCTCCTAGATAATCTGCTCTGCTTTTGAGGTAAGCTCTCAAGATCATGATTTTTGGTGCTAGCCTTCATCATGGCTGTCTGCCCTTTGCTTCTGAAAAAGTGATAGAAACTGAGCATGTCTCCCGATGTGAACATATCATTATGCATATGACCTGTACCTACTTTAGGCCTGAGTCTGTTCCAGGATTTCCTTGGATATTGTCCATGCTATGTATTATGGCATTGATAATTTGAACCTGCTGGTTTGGAGGACACTATGAAGATTGATAATACTTTTTTTTGGTGATTAATAAGAGATGGTTCCAAATTAAACAACAATCACAAGTAAAAAGTGACAGGACATGGGGTTCCAAATATGTGCATGAGACTGACTACCTACCACTACAGGTATATCCTTTTAGTATGAGGGCAAGCTAGGAGTATTATGTTGTATTTGTGAGAGAAGAATGTCAGATCCATGTAAATATTAAGCTTTTAAAAGGTGCAAGTTTGGTGGATATTTTGTTGAAACCAGTTTGTAGTAACTATATTATTGGGTTGCTTCTTGATATGATAACTTTATTTTTGCTTCAGTTTAAGATTCCGTTCTTCTTGCATATCTAGAATAAAGCTGCACAATTATCTAGTTATTGCATATCTAGAATAAAGCTGCACAATCATCTAGCTTGCCAATCTAATTTTGAATTGGGCATTTTTTTTGCTGCTTAACAAGTAAAAGCATAATGTGTTACATAGATGATTCAAAGGCGTCTGCTTTGTAGAACCTCATCATGTCCATTTTGTGGTCTTCAATTACAATTTCGCTATACTGATGCTTGTTTTCTTTTGCAGATGCTAAAAAACAGATTCAATCACTTGCTTCTCAAGTAGTTACAGCACATGTAGCATCTAGACTACAGTCGGCTCTGAATTTTGTGTAGTAGACCCAATGGCAGTCCTTGTGCCTCTCACAGTGGAGAATGTGGTAGCCTTTTGAACTTTCTGCAAGACCTAGGAGAGTTTTTGTGTGCTTATTATGGGCGTTCTATTTTGCTGATGATGTGAAGGCCTACACATTCATTAGAGAATCCATTGATGTCTACCATCATTGATTTTTCCACTTATTGATTACTATTCTTTGCGTCAAAATAGTCTCTCTCTCTCTCAACTCACAATATTGCTATTTTTCATATCTAAACCCTAAAAAAACCCTAAATCCAAAATAATCTTCTCTCTTGGCTGTCACGACTCGTCGTCCTCCTAGCAGCACCCTCTCTCTCTACCCCTCCTCTCTCCTATCACTCATCATCTCCTCCCTCTCACTAACCTGCTGGTCATCGCTCCCTCTCACTAACCTGCTCGTCCTCATCCTCTCCCTCTACCCCCGTCGCTCCTCACTCACCATTTTCCAGACATTTCTAAAATCACGTGTTATCTCTCAAAAATGAACCTGTGCCTTTCAATCCCACTTCAATTGCCCTT
Organism: Diphasiastrum complanatum; assembly: GCA_029204225.1. NCBI lineage: Eukaryota > Viridiplantae > Streptophyta > Lycopodiopsida > Lycopodiales > Lycopodiaceae > Diphasiastrum > Diphasiastrum complanatum. Next base: position 41,107 of record MU834576.1, on the reverse strand, counting down.
CAACTGCCTATCAAATACGTTCTAGGGCAAACGTGGCCCAATCAAAACGCAAGAAACACGTTTTCTCCATCACTGCTGACATTCTCTCCCTCTCTCTCTCTCTCTCTCTCTCTCTCTCTCTTCCTAGCTCCCTCTCATATGCTCTTCATAACTAACATGTTGAGATCCAAGTCTAGCATTGAACCAAATATCTAACGACTCATAAGCTAGTAAATATCTTCACAAGTTCTTGGTACACATGAGTGGACCATAACATGTGGCACTAGATGAAGCAAGTGAATCCCTTGCAAAATATCTCTGCCATCAAGGAAAACAATTCCGCAGGGATTATGAATCCATAAATAGCCAACAAATTAATCTGCATGATGCAAATTCGTTTTTGGGCTGCTATCATCATGCTCTTTGATTTCTGTATAAGGGAAGTAGACAATAAAAATAGTTTGTTGTTATGTTGTTCATCAAATGCAAGAAGGTGAACTCCTTAAAATATGCTATCAAGTATCAATGCTCTTACAATTCTCCATATGAAATTTTGGTAAGCATAGAGAGCATATTTAGATTGACCAATAAATGCTTGATCTTGATAAAGATCTACTTCTAGTCCTAAGATGTAGTGAAGCTCACCTAGATCTTGCATTTTGAATTCACTACCTAAAGCACTTTTTGTCTCATCGACAAATTTCATGCAATTTTCACACAAGATGATATTATCTGCATATATGATGAGAATAACAAGATTGCTATTTACAAACTTTATGTACAAAGATGGATAAGAGGCACTTAGATTGAATCCAAGTGATAAGAGATTTTAATTGAGCCTTGCATACCAAGACCTTGGGGCTTGCTTGATCCCATAAAGGCTTTTGAATAAGAGACATATTTTAGATTCATCACCATCTTGAATAAAGCCCTCGGGTTGCTCACTTTAGATTTCTTCCTCAAGGTAGCCATTGAGGAAGGCATTAGAGACATCAAGTTGGAACATCCTCCACTTGAAATAGCATGCAATAGAGATGGTAATTCTTATAGTGACCATCTTGGCCACCGATGCAAAGGTGTCATTAAAATCAAGACCATGGATTTGAGCATATCATTTTGCACAGTCTTTCCTTGAACTTGTTGATAGATCCATCATTGTTGTACTTTAAACACCCATTTGCATCCAATAACATGCTTGTTGATGTTTGCAGATTTTCATCAGTCATACATCGATTCTCTGTTCATTTCATATAAGTTGGTGTTTGCTTATCTTTGCTTACTGTCTATCACTAGATTTCAAATATTTCTTGGTAAATGTATCTGGATTCAACGAGCCCTCAGACAGTAAGAGACGGTTGGGTGTATTATAGTGGTGTTATCCTGCTTGTCAGAGGATGCTCTAGTTCGTTCACTTCTTGAAAGCACCTACAGTGATTGGAACATGCAAGCCATAACATTCATCAACAGATCAGCGTGAAACATGGATGAATACTACACAAATATTACTTCAATCTACAGTAAAATCGACTGGAAACAATGGTGAAACTCAAAATTAATCTAAACATCAAGAACATAAAAAAATGGAATGTAAAAGGGTTTGCAAGACTTACACCACAGACCAAATCAAGATGAATTACCACAATGCTGATCCTACATTAATCCACATGCATAAACAAGAAACTAGAAATCAGATTACTCCACAACTCATTAAGAGAACCGATCATGATAGCTTCACTCAAGACACTAGCATGATCAAGGAGCTAGAGAGAAGGCTCAAAACTCGTGGAGGATCTTTCTCATTTAAACAAGAGCAAGAGCATTACAACCAAAACCTCTCTCACAAGAGAGATGGGCTCTTAAATAAATCAAGAGGTTGTCCATGTGGAGCCCAAGTGGCAATTCCACCAATTTACAAATTTCAAGTGGAATTAGCTCTTCCACTAGAGGTCACCATCAAAAGGTGGCTCACTCTAATTTATTTAAGAGGGGTCTACTTGCATTATTACATTGCCTAGAAATACTACTAGCTCCTACATGGTCATTCCTTCTCTTGGGATTCACCATGAGGCTCACATGATTTAAAACTGTATTCCTAGCTAGTACTTCTCGGCTCTCATGCTCGGTTCTCATCTTCATCCTTCCCTCTTCCTTCTGGGACCTCCTCGGAATCTAGGGTGAGAGGTGCTCTTTTATAACAACTCACTTCGGCATCTTGGTGATTCCATAGAATCAGCCAACATTACCCTCCCCTAATCTATTGTAGGACCCATTGCAACACATATTAGACAATGTCGCTTCCGCTTCTGCATTTGCATCTTTTCCTGGCACTCGGAAAAGCATAGATCCATATTCACTTGCGTAAAACCGAGCGCTTATTCACCGCAAAATTGTTTCTCAAAATAGGGACAACCCTGTACATCCCTGCTCGCTTGAGAACATTCTATGCGTCCTGCTCTTCTTGGCGCCTCGTTGTCACTTTCCTTACGCTCCTCTCCTTTCCTAGGGCCTCAAATATTTGGAACCGCAACCTTTGGCCAAGTTTAAGTGGTCCTTATTTTTTCTCTTCTCGTTTTTCCCCTTTTGATTTTTCTCAAACTTTCGTTCCCACATATCTCGTTGCACAATCATCTCTTCCATTTCCTCTCCATTCTCCTTTGAGCCAACTTTTGAGACCATACCAAGGGCCCTAGACGACGTATAAAGTCCGACGAGACGAGTTCATAAAACAACTTAGCTCTCTCAGTGCCGCATACAACCTTGTGGAGAATCCAATCCCTGGTCAACCTCCTAAGTTTATGTCGCCCTCACCGGACCACAATCCACTCGACTTACTTGATGTGAATGTTGATACTGGTGAGTTTGGTAACTCTCTGAATGTTCTACCCTCTACAAGAAGTTTCTCACCGCGACCCGTGGACTTTGATGATGGAGAAGCGGGCTCTTCAATGAGTGAGAAGGCCAGGAAAGAACACAAAGGCACCAAGACACTAGATGAATACTTGGCCGGGCCTTCACAAAAGCCAAGGGCAACACAACCAATTGAGCCTCAGCCCAAGATGGCCGATACCAGAGAATCCGAGAGATTCCAAAGGAAATACCCTCGAAGCATGAGGGATGGACGAGAGACCAAATATTCTACGAGATCAGAGATAATTGCGGCCCTCCAGCCGCAACCAGAGTAGAGGAACAAAGTTCTCAAAGACAATAGAAGATTACATGAATATCTAAAAGCGCATGCTTGGAAGAGGATTGATCCCTTCTATATGCCTCTCAAGAGAAGGAATCCATGGCCTGCAGATCGACCAAGAAACCAGAGTATCAATTGGCCAGTGATTTTAGGAATCACAAAAAGCTCGTCGTACGATGAGATCAGGCTGCAACTGTTGGATTTTGGTCACAAGTACAAGTCCAGCACCGATAGACGTGTACAGGATGCTGCAGACTATTGCCGATCCCTAACTTTCCTCATGAACGAAAATTGCTACTGGGATCGAGGTTTGGAACCAATTTGGATCAATCTCAACAAGGCCCTGCATTCAAAAGACGATCACTGTATGATGGCCCGACTCTACTATCAAGCTGCCTTCATGTCTTCACGGTATGTCGTGATGATTGAAGAGTGGCAGAAATTTGGATTCGTGTAGGCAATATGATTAGGTGGAGGGGCAGAAAAACTCCTAGAGACGGCTTTAGTTGCCTTTCCAACCAATTTTGAGCTTCCATCCAACTAATAGGTGGTCTCGTTGTAACCAGCAGCTCCGTCATCGCCCCTTGGTTTCTGATCGAAAATTTTCGTTTGGGCCTTGCACGCACGCAGTGTTCCAAAGTTGGTTCACTTTGTCCAAGGCTTGTTGCAGGGCCTTGTCACTTCTTCCAATTGTTTTTGGGACTCGAGAATGACCTTTTCTTGCCTTGCCGTAGGTCACTCAAAGTTCAACTTATCTGCCTCTCTTGTTCGGATCAGGCTCACATATGTTTCCATCATAATTGTCGTGGCTTGAGGGGGCTGCACCTTGATGTCTTCCGGCTTTACAGGAGGCGTGTCAACTATCATTGCATTAGACGAACCATCTCGAGCTTGGTCGATCTGGTCTATCTGTTGCTTAAGTTGTTTTTGCATTTTGTTTAGCGCATCGGCTTGCCTGGCCATAGTGGCTTGTAGCTCCATAAATGTAATCTTTTTCTCCTCAGACTCATTTTTTTTTTCTTTCTAACTACTTCTGCTGCTCTATTATGACTTGTTCTTGCTGCTTGATCTTGTCTCCCAAATCTCTGTGTTGACTCACCAACCAGTGTAGCTGGTAGCTGGTTTCGGCTAGGCTGGTCATGGCTTTCTTAGTCGCATCTGGAAGTTCGTCCGGGTTAGAAAGGATGGGGTAATGATCGATGGAGTGACCAATTGGCGATAGGCCGAAGAAGGGGATCCGAGAGGGTAGAGGTGGTGGTGGCAATGACAGAGGAATGGAGACGGTGGTGGTGGAAGCAGGAGTAATGGGTGGATCAAAAGGTTGAGTGGGGATGGCATTGATACCTGGTGAGGACTGGCTTCCCCCAAGCTGCTCTGTTTCCTTCACGTCGGTGTCATCTTCTCCTTGGATCAAAGCTTCAACAATAGAGTACGCTTCAACAATAATATGGACTGGCATTGATTTCTCTGGACCTTTTGCTGCCTCAGTAGCCGTGTCTTTGGGAATGTCCTCCCCATCTCCCCCCCCCCAAAAAAAAAAAAAAAAAAAAGTGTGGCTTGGAATAGGGGTTGTGTGGTTGCTTCAAGGAACTTCGATAACTGGATGGTGTTGTCTGTGGTGGTGTTGGCGTATTGTCGAGTAGTGGGGTAGTCACCACTGAGTCTGGTGCAACCATTTGGGAATCCACTGATGTCGTGTCTTTAGCTAGTGAGGTGGCTGCGACATCTTCGTCACGTGGTGGCGAGGAGTGTTGGTGTGATGCCATATGAGTGGATGATCCTATGTTTTGGGGGTCATTCATGTCTGAGTCTGTGGGATCAGGTGAGGCATGGTGTGACATTTGCATATTTGGCCTTGCTCGTGGTTTGGCTAGAGCAGGAACCTTCATTTGAGATGTTGATGAAGTGGCCGCCTTGCGCGGTTGAAGCTTTGCTTGGCCTATCTTGACATGTTTCGATACTGGGCCCTTAGGAGAAGCTACACCTTTACTTTTCTAGGATGCTGCCGCCGTGGTGTAGTGTGTCAAGCCTTGTAAGAGACTGGGTTTCTGGATTAGCAGGTATGGCGAAGGCCTTCTTAGCTAGCTGCAAGCTATCTCGGATGTACGAACAGTGACTGAGTTGCTACAAGGTGATATCTGTTAGAAGGTATCCCAGGTAGGTGATGGGCTACTTGCTTCTGATACATTCATGAGGGCAAGTGGAGGCAAATTGTGCCCAATCATAGAGGTTCTGGCTGTGCAATCGGGAATCAGCCATCATGAGAAACAACGTCATGGGGATATGACGAATTCAAAAGCGATGATGTTGCGTATACCGGGTGATATAAGCACAAGCAACAGCCAGCTCTTTATTGTTTATGGCGTCGATGAGGTAGCCGTCTTTGTTCTTCCATTTGTCAACTGAGAAACTTGAAGTAGACTGTTTGTTCGATTTTGTGCAAAATTTGACTAACAATGTTTGGCCCTCAAGGGAAACCAAATGTATCGCGGAAGCGGAAAACATTGTTTGGTTTTGCGAAGGTGAAACTGTTTCTTTTTTCGTTTTCATTTTCATCTTCGTATTCGCGAACGATTTTGTGTCTTTGAATTTTCTTTTGCGCGGAAGCTTTTACAGGATCCTAGACACACGACTAGATATCACTAAACACATTCTATTCTAGCAATCAAGACAGACTACACAAGACAAGGAGATGCATGAAAATAGAGCGATTGTATTATTAATATTAATATTTAATTTTAGAGAGAGATTGTCACTGTCTCGCTCGTTGGCGGAATGACACTCTGCTCTTTCGCTGTGTTCTGCTCGTAGGCAGACTTTCATGCACACTTTATTGTTTCTAGTATTTTTCTTTTCTGCTCTACTTGCTACCTCTTTCTCTCTCTCTCTCTCTGTCTCTTACAAAAAATTCTGTCTATTCATATTTCACATTTATGATCCAGAAAGGATAGTTTACACCTCAACAGTGTGGAGTTTACAAGATGGCTAAACGTAGAAATCACAAGACTAGTTAACGCTAATCAACTAACCAGTTAGTCTCCGTCGTTGTCTCTTGTTTCACCTGGGCATGAAGAGTTGAATTGGAGTTGTGAATCCACCTCTCAAGCTATCTAGACTTATTCAAGCCACCTCACTATGTCTAATTGTGCCACCTAGTCTTTTCATGCATTAAATGTGGCATGTAAAGTACAAATGGCAACTCCTATGGTAGCTCGAGTTTCTACTTCTATCTACCTTGAATATTTTATTAGGTCTTTACTAAGCCAAAAGAGCTCAATTCATCTTTGGCATTTTTAGGACTCATACTCACAACATTGGATAGATTTTTCAATATTTTGACACTCCTCCTAAAAATGTATCTAATGTGGATCAAGCATTGATCTTGAGATAAGACCAAGATTAGACCTATGCTTTGAGAAGGCACTTTTGCAAAGTGGCTTTGTGAGGAGATCAGCAATACACGAAGATGTGTCGACATGTTCTAAGTTGATTTCACCTCCAATGAGCTTTTCCCTTACAAAATGGTGTGCCACTTCTATATGCTTGCTTCTTGCATGAAAAATAGGATTGTTTGAAAGAGCTTGTCCCGATATGTTGTCACATTTGATCAAGAGAAGATCATCCTCTTTGATGCACTTTAGCTCCATGATTAACCTCTTGATCCAAAGCACCTCTTTAGTTGTTGTAGTGAGTGCTTTGTACTCGGCCTCATAAGATGATAGAGATATGGTATCTTGCTTCTTTGAAAGCCAAGACACAAGATTGCCTCCAAGAAAGATAGTATATGCATTAATGGACTTTTGATCCATTTTATCACTTGCAAAATCGGAATCCGAATAGCCAACAATGGTTAGATCTTCATTCTTGTACAATAAACCATAATATTGAGTAGAAGATACATATCTTAAAACTCTCTTGGCCATCTTCCAATGTTGGATCTTGGGATCTTGCATAAATTGACTCAAATTGTGCACACAATAGCTCAAATCGGGTCTAGTGATAGTAAGCCAAATTAAAGAGCCTATAAGACTCCTATAAAGTGTGATGTCCTCGAAGGATCTTTCATCACCTTTAATAGGATCTTTTACATGTTGCTCCATGGGAGTATCTATGCCTTTACAATTTTGCATATTGAATTTTCTCAACATAGAAAAGACATATCTAGATTGACAAATAAAAGCATACTCTTCATGAAAATCAATCTCAAGGCCTAAAATGTAATTAATCTCTCCTAGATCTTGTTCAATTCTCTTTCTAATGCATCTTTAATTCTTGAACTAGCATCAAACAACTTCCAATAAGAATAATGTCATCTACATAGATTAGAAGAATGACAATATTACTACCATCAAACTTTAAGTACATAGAAGGATCATAGTCACTAAGCACAAATCCTAATGAAAGTAGAAAGTTGTTGAGTCTTGAATACCATGATCTAGGTGCTTGCTTCAAGCCATAAAGACTTCTAAATAGCAAACACACCTTAGATTTATCCTTGATAAATCCTTGAGGCTGTTCCATGTATATCTCCTCCTCAAGATAGCCATTCAAAAAAGCATTGGAGACATCAAGTTGAAACAGTTTTCACTTAAAAATTAAGGCAATAGAGATTATGATTCTTATTGTCACCATCTTTGCTACAGGAGCAAAGGTTTCTTTATAGTCAAGGCCATATATTTGTGCAAAGCCTTTAGCACATAATCTTGCCTTGTACTTGTTGATGGAGCCATCATGATTGTACTTGATCTTGAACACCCACTTGCATCTTTGTCATCATAAGTGAGCCTCTTAGGCTCGGATCTCTCCCTCATGGATTTCTAGGAGTGAAAATACGAGGACTACCATCTTCAAATCTCGACTCCTCCATATGTTGATTGTCTTCAATAACAAAAGGTGATAGATTTTGAGGTTGCTTGATCTCGGCCCCTCCAAGATTGGACTTTTCTTCTTCATAAAAAACTACATCTCTACTATCAATTACTTTAGAAGTAGAGAGCATGTAGATTCGATAGGCTTTCTTGTTGGATGAATATCCAACCATTACTCCTTTGCTTGCACAAGGATCATCCTTCTTTCTCGTTTCCAAGGGAATATGGACAAAGCATATGCATCCAAATACTCTAAGGTGATCAACCTTAGGTTTCTTCAAATAAAGTGCTTCATATGCTGACTTTCCTCCAAGTGCAACATGAGGGAGTCGATTGCAAAGATAGTTTGAACAATTGATGGCCTCACCCCAAAAGTCTTTTGGCAAGGATGTCTCAATTCTAATGGTTTTGGCACATTCACACTATGTTCCGTTCTTTCTTTCAGCCACCCCATTTTGAGATGGTGTATATGCACAAGAAAACTCCCTTTTAATGCCTTCAAGCTCACAATAATCATGAAATTTACTGAAAGTGTACTCACCACCTCCATCACTTCTAAGAATCTTGATTTTTATGAAAATTGCTTTTCAACTAGAGCTTTAAACTTTAGGAAATAGTCAAACACCATAGACTTTGAAGCTAGAAGATATACCCAAGTAAATCTAGTGAAATCATCAATGAAAGTTACAAAGCAAGTAGCACCACCCTTGTTCTTTGAAGATGAGAAGTGCACATCCGAGTGTATGAGCTCCAATGGATGTGTAGTCTTGATAGATGACTTTGAAAAAGGCTTCTTATGAGACTTAGATATGGCACAAGCCTCACATGACTTGAAATTCTTGGAGATAAGGTTAGGCAAGCCAATAGCTTTGACTTTCTTGACCATGGATACCATAGAATTATAGTTAGGATGCCCCAACCTTCTATGCCATAGTTCCTCTAAAGGCATATGAGAAGTAAAAGCACTATCACAAGAGTTAGCATACTCTTTGGGATCAAGCATGTAGATTCCACCATATCTAGACCCAAATGCAAGGATCTCATCATGCTTCTTGATTGTACATGTATTAACATTGAAATTCACATCTAGTCCACTATCAAACAATTGCCCAACACTAATAAGATTTTTTGTTAATTTAGGAACAAAAAGTACTTTAGACAGAGAAAGAACTTTTGATGAAGAAAGCTTTAAGGAAATGGTCCCTATGCCTTCAATAGCACACTCATGATCATTTGTTGTGTAGATGGACTTCTTGGCTCCTTCATAAGGTGATATAGATGAAAAAGAATCCTTGGAGCTACACATATGTGAGGAAGCTCCACTGTCAATATACCACGAACCGTCCTTCTTGAAAGGTGATGAAGAAAAACTCGAGACCATAAGAGATCCCTCTCCATCACTTGCATGAGCATCTTCCTTCTCTTCATTAGAAATTTTGGCTTGCTTGAATTGACTCTTCTTTTTGAAGCAATTGGTGGCATAATGCCCCTTCTTGCCACACAAAAAACACTTGATGTTTTTCTTTTTCTTCTTGGATGTGGAAGCTTGAGAGGACTCATCCTCTTCTCCTTTCTCCTTGGAAATAAGATTGTTCTTGCTTGAAGAGGATTGGTGTTGATTCTTACTTCTTGTCTTGTGCTTGTCTTTGGTAAAGAGAGCTTTACCATCAATGTTGAGAGATAATCTCTCCATTTTCAAGAGTTTATACTCTTGTCTTGATTCTTCAGAAATGAGCACACTTTGGAGTGCTTCCAAACTTGGTAGCTCCTCCTTAATGGCATAACTATGAACAAGGTTGTCATATTCCTCCTTTAACCCATTAAGTGTGACTTGAACAAGTTCATTTTGGTTGATGGAGTCTCCTATGCATGACAATTCTCTATGGAGGTCTTTAACTCTCATTACATAAGTTGAAGCACATTCATCACTTCTCTGTACACTTTGAAAAATTTGGTTTCTTAGTGTTAGAAGTCTAGAAGTATTCTGCCTCATAGATGGACTTGAGATATCCCAAGCATCTTTGGCATTAGTACAGGCACCAATTTCTCTTAAAATGTCATTTGAGACATTCATCTTAATATAATGCAGAGCCATCCTAGCTCTCTTTTTGTACTTTGGAATTTCTTGAGGAATTTGTGGTTCTTCTTCAATGCCAAGTACAATATCCATCACATCTTGTAGTATTAAGACAGATTCCATTCTAACCTTCCAAATTGAGTAATTGGAGGTTGACAATCTTTCACTTGCTTCTAATAGAAAGACACCCATTGAAGTCATAAAGAATGATGGAAATAAAAAAAGATGGATGAAAAAATTGCTTATCTTCTCACTATAGGAACCAATCAAGGGCAAAAAACCAAATCCTATATAAGACAAAGCAAAAAACTGTGAGATAGATCTCACTAGCTTGACAATCTCTCTAAAACAAGATTTGAATCATAAAAAAAGATGAAGTATGGCAAAAGTTATGGTTCTTTGAATTTCACACGTGTGAAATACTCCAAAAATGTCAAATTGACTCAAATACAATCTATTTGTATGAAACAATTTGCCTAGAACCTATAAATTTTGTCTAAATCACATAAAGATGAGATTGTTCAACTTCTGGATGATTTTTTGTGATCATTCAAGCAATAAATGACATGTACACACGATTTGCCATAGGTCTAGGCGCCCTACCTTTGACTCTTCAAAAGCTTATAACTTTTGATTGGCTTATCCAACTGTCATGATTCAAATTGCATCAGATTCTACCATTTTTAGCTTTCTAGTGGGCTAATTTGCATGAAATTTTGATCTAAGGTGAGAGAGAATTACCAAACTGAAAATGGGCGGATTTCACACATGCCAGCACCTGAAATTTCGTACATTACCTGATCTGGACCATTCAAAGTGGTGAAGCCCTAAATCACCAGAAAAGTGCAAACTAGCTAGAAAGTAGAATCTCGACAATTCCTATCTTGAAATCTGATCAAATCTACAAACTTTTTGATTAGATTTGCTTGTAAAACTTAGGTAGGCTCTGATACCATGCTGAATTCACACGTGTGGGATGCCCTACACATGTACTTTTGATCTCCTAAGCCCAATAATACCATAAAGATCAGACTAGCATTGGTTGTCAATAGGAAAGCTGATCATACAAGAAATATTATTGTGTTACAAGGAAGACCTATCAACAAAACATAAGACTAAGCATAATAAATGCCTCAACTCGGCTAGAGAGAGAGCCAAAAGAGCTTAATTCATCTTTGGCATTTTTAGGACCCCTACTCACAACATTAGATAGATGACACAAGATGGGTATAACTACAGTTGTGGGCTGCCATCACTGAGCCAGATGTGTATAACTGCAGTTGGGCACACCTTATCCAAGAAGAGATTTCCAAGAATTTATTATCCCCATAGAAGTAGATGGCCGTTGAACCTCTCCTTATGTAGTTGGCAATAAGTCAAGCAGAACGCCTCATTGATTTCTCAGCAGCTTTCCTAGTAGAACCCACTATTGAGGCCACATTCTCCAAGGCAAAGCCCAAGAAGAAGTCCAAGTATGAAGATAAGGACTGACAACAAGCAGTCCAATGCCTCGCAATCCAGTCCGTGGTACAAGCCAGACCCAGCTTGCCTACCTGTGATTTTGTGGCGTAGCTAGAGACAATGCTAGTGAATGGGACAACCCCACAACCAACACCACCTATTATCATGACTAGGTCTCCATGGAAGAGCAGCCAGATACATGATTTACTTAAAAGAAAGCCATCCTTTAAGCTTCCCCCTCTGCCGCAGATTCTAAAGGAAATAAGCTCGCCACCAAGAGACCCAACAGAAGGGGGAAAGAACAACCAACTACAGTGGCAATGGACACCAATAAAGGGGGCCAAGAAACTCAAAGGGAGGAGATAATCATCATTGATCAGAGATACAGGTCGCCACAACACACATACATGGCGTACCTTGATGGAGCCCACCCCCTAGATGTGTACGACAAAGGGGCCTCCAGTGACACCACAAACCAAGAGCCACCAACTAGGCCAAATCCTACTCAGGCCACTTCATCTGCAGACATTGACAAAGTGCTAGATTTCTGCAAGGCCTCGAAAGAGGTTGATATCCCAGTGACCAGTGCTCTTTCTCACGCCCACGGCCTCCTCTGATGCAAAAATCGATGCATGAAAGAAAACAATTTGGATGGATTTCAGATATGATTGTTGGTCATTGCCAGGTGTATCATTCCTCCAGGCCTCCAAAATGTAGATAGACACTGCTGATCTATGTTTTAGATTAACACAACATTCAACAAAATTCAAACCAAGGTGCGAAATTAAATGAACAAGTGAATCAGACACACGAATAGCAACAGACTAATTTACATTCAAGATCAGACAAGGTAAGGGTGATATGTGCACAACGGCTACAAAATCATCTATTGATTTTTTTGATTATTCAAGAACTGCATGCAGATCCACGCAGTGCGTTGGCATGAGAGAAATACAGTTTTCTCACGAATTCATGTCTTGCTTAGTAGCGAACTTGTGGATCTACAGATGCTATGCAGAATTATCTCGCACATAGGCAAACTCGTATTCTGTATTTTCGTCTTCTTGCTTACTAGCATTAGACTTCTTCATCATATATTATGCATCAACCAGAAAGTATATAGTCGCGTCATGTAACTTTTAGATTGGAGTGATTAAACATCTACAACTAATCACGAATCACAAGAGTGGCAGATTAGCCATGACCTAGAGTGTATCTACTGATGTCATGATATCAGATCAGATATCTATACTTCTTGGTACTTGCATAATCTTGATGGTCCTTTTTTGGAGTGGGACATGATCCATCACGGTTTTGGACAGGTATGAGTAGCCCTAAACCTATCCCTAATGCTAATTTTGGTGGATCTTTCATCCCTACCAAGTTAGGGTTGGAATCTTGGAGATCCCTCAACAATGCAAAAATTACCAAAAATAGCTCCTATTTTTTCTCCCTTGTATCTAAGCATAATTTGGACTCATTCCAAAGGTTCTAACACTTAGGTCTACTTGAGAACATCCTTATGAATGGAATCCTATGCTATTTGGCACGTGTGACAAGCCACATCATGACCATCTAACTATTTACAAGTCATATGACCAAAACTAGTCAAGCTAGAATTGTGAATTTTTAACACTCCTCCTCACTATCTAGCTTGGTTCAATCATTGCTTTACTAATCACTCCAAGTGATGATCTGAACTTCATAAAAGGTGTCTTTTGAAGTGGTTTAGTGAGTAGATCAGCTACACACTCATTGCTTGGAACATGCTCCAAAGCAATCTCCTTGGCTTGCACCATTTCTCTCACAAAGTGATGGCATATCTCAATGTGCTTAGATCTTGCATGGAAGATTGGGTTAGATGCAAGGTGTTGGGCTGATATATTGTCATTGTAGATGATTGGTGCCTCCTCTGAATCCATGATCTTTAGTTTCACCAATAATCTCTTGATCCAAAGTACCTCCTTTGTAGTGGTTGTCAAAGCTTTGTACTCGGCCTCGGTTGAAGATAGAGATATAGTTTCTTGCTTTTTTGAAAGCCATGAAACCACACCTTCTCCTATGAAAGTTGAATAGGCACTTGTTGATTTCCTATCCCTCTTGTCCCCTGCAAAATCTGAATCACTAAATGCATGAAGGTTAATTACATCTCCTCCATGTAGAATCCCAAAATCCAATGTACCCGAGATGTATCTTAGAATCCTCTTAGCCTTTTTCCAATGGATATTCAATGGCTTTTGCATGGATTGGCTCAACCTACATACACTAAAACTAAGATCTGGTCTAGTTATAGTGATCCACATTAAGGAACCTATAAGTTGCCTAAACAAAGTGATGTCCATGAAGGATCTTTCATCATCTTCATTTGGCACTTTTACATCTTGCTCCATTGGTGTGTCAACACTTTTGCATACTTCCATCTTAAACTTCTTCAAAAGACTTTGAGCATAGTTTACTTGACTTATAAAGATAAAATCAGACCCTCTAAGTACTTCTATGCCTAAGATGAAGTGAAGACACCCTAGATCTACCATCTTGAACTCTAAGGATAGATCTATCTTGATTTTTTCAATACCATCAACACTATTTTCACTAATGATGATGTCATCTACATAAATGAGTAAAAGTACAATACCAACATCATCAAACTTAATGTAAAGAGTGGGATCATATTCACTTTGAACAAAAGAAAGTGAAATAAGATAGCATGTAGTCTTGAATTCCAAGATCTCGAGGCAGCTCTTCATCCTTGATAGGGTCACCTATAAAGGCTAGCTCTTTGTTCAATTCTTTTACTCTTAGGACAAAAGTATGTGCACTCTCTCCTTTCTTTTCATAGCTTCTATAGATTTGATTCTTCAAAGCTAACATTCTAGTTTGGTTCTTGGATTCATAGACCTTTTGCAAAGTCTCCCAAGCATCTTGAGCTGAAGTGCAATCTCCTACCTCTCTTAAGAGTTCATTTGCAACATTCATTTTTATGCAATGTAGTGCAACATTGCACCTCTTGATGTATTTGGCTTTTTCTTGAGGATGAATAGGTTCTCCCTCCTTACCATTTACAATTTCCATCAGATCTTGCATGATCATGATAGATTCCATTCTAACTTTCCATATGGAATAGTTAGTTTTGTTGAGCCTTTCATTAGTATCCAAAAGATATGCATTTATAGATGCCATCTAGTCTCCTAATCAAGGACTTGACACAAATGAATGTTTCTCAAGTGCTCCAACAATCAAGAAGAAGATGGCCGAGGAGCAAGATCTTGGTTTTGAGGAGGATCTCATGGAGGAGCAAGCACCAAACCCACCTATCACACAAAGGAGATCTTCAAGGGCAAAAGTGGAGCCATCAAGGCTCACATATCAAGGCAAAGGACAGCAAGTTGAGGGTATCTCATCCACTTCTTATGCTTTATCTAGTTTTGAAGAACCGTCTAATGTTGAAGATGCATTGAACTCCAAAGAATGGTATAAAGCTATGTTGGATGAGTATGATGCCTTGATTGAGAATGAAACTTGGTTGCTTGTTGAGAGACCTCAAAGGAATGTAATAGGATGCAAGTGGGTCTTCAAGCTTAAGTTGAATTCAAATGGGAGTGTTAACAAACATAAAGCAAGATTAGTTGCAAAAGGTTATGCTCAAGAGAGAGGGATAGACTATGAGGAAACTTTTGCACCCGTGGCCAAGATGGTCACAATAAGACTAATCATTGCACTTGCATCACATTTTGGATGGATTCTATGTCAAATGGATGTCTCTAATGCTTTCTTGAATTGTTTTTTGGAAGAGGATATCTATATGGAGCAGCCACAAGGGTTCATCAAGCATGGAATGGAGAACAAAGTATGCCATCTCCAAAGAAGCATCTATGGCTTGAAGCAAGCCTCGAGATCTTGGAATTCAAGACTACATGCTATCTTATTTCACTTTCTTTTGTTCAAAGTGAATATGATCCCACTCTTTACATTAAGTTTGATGATGTTGGTATTGTACTTTTACTCATTTATGTAGATGACATCATCATTAGTGAAAATAGTGTTGATGGTATTGAAAAAATCAAGATAGATCTATCCTTAGAGTTCAAGATGGTAGATCTAGGGTGTCTTCACTTCATCTTAGGCATAGAAGTACTTAGAGGGTCTGATTTTATCTTTATAAGTCAAGTAAACTATGCTCAAAGTCTTTTGAAGAAGTTTAAGATGGAAGTATGCAAAAGTGTTGACACACCAATGGAGCAAGATGTAAAAGTGCCAAATGAAGATGATGAAAGATCCTTCATGGACATCACTTTGTTTAGGCAACTTATAGGTTCCTTAATGTGGATCACTATAACTAGACCAGATCTTAGCTTTAGTGTATGTAGGTTGATCCAATCCATGCAAAAGCCATTGAATATCCATTGGAAAAACGCTAAGAGGATTCTAAGATACATCTCGGGTACATTGGATTTTGGGATTCTACATAGAGGAGATGTAATTAACCTTCATGCATTTAGTGATTCAGATTTTGCAGGGGACAAGAGGGATAGGAAATCAACAAGTGCCTATTCAACTTTCATAGGAGAAGGTGTGGTTTCATGGCTTTCAAAAAAGCAAGAAACTATATCTCTATCTTCAACCGAGGCCGAGTACAAAGCTTTGACAACCACTACAAAGGAGGTACTTTGGATCAAGAGATTATTGGTGAAACTAAAGATCATGGATTCAGAGGAGGCACCAATCATCTACAATGACAATATATCAGCCCAACACCTTGCATCTAACCCAATCTTCCATGCAAGATCTAAGCACATTGAGATATGCCATCACTTTGTGAGAGAAATGGTGCAAGCCAAGGAGATTGCTTTGGAGCATGTTCCAAGCAATGAGTGTGTAGCTGATCTACTTACTAAACCACTTCAAAAGACACCTTTTATGAAGTTCAGATCATCACTTGGAGTGATTAGTAAAGCAATGATTGAACCAAGCTAGATAGTGAGGAGGAGTGTTAAAAATTCACAATTCTAGCTTGACTAGTTTTGGTCATATGACTTGTAAATAGTTAGATGGTCATGATGTGGCTTGTCACACGTGCCAAATAGCATAGGATTCCATTCATAAGGATGTTCTCAAGTAGACCTAAGTGTTAGAACCTTTGGAATGAGTCCAAATTATGCTTAGATACAAGGGAGAAAAAATAGGAGCTATTTTTGGTAATTTTTGCATTGTTGAGGGATCTCCAAGATTCCAACCCTAACTTGGTAGGGATGAAAGATCCACCAAAATTAGCATTAGGGATAGGTTTAGGGCTACTCATACCTGCCCAAAACCGTGATGGATCATGTATATATAGGTGATGATATCTCACCAAAATCAATCAAGCAATTTCATGTTTTTTCTCTCATAATGGTGCAATTGCTCTCTATGTTCATAATTGTTTGAGTACTTGTGATTACTAATGATTATAGGATTGAATGTAGGTCTGGTGTACAGTACTCAGACTGTGGGAGGCCGTACTTTCACACGTGTGAAGCCTTCTTCAAGGATTTGGGCCATTTAGTGAGGTTCAAGCATAGATTTTTGATGGATTTTGATGGTTCAACTTGTGCTAATCTTATGAAATCATAATCTATTGTTTCCCTCATCATTTCAAGTGTTTTAGGATCCTTATTTGCTGTAATTTTTACACTATTGATTTTATTGAAGGTCTACCTTATCCCACTTCTTAGGGACCTGAAAAGATCAGTAATAGACTTCCTATAAAGATCTAAGAATGATCTCTAACAAAATCAAATCATAGAATACTAGAAACAATGCACTTGCTTGATTGAAGTAGACAATACTAGTAGAATTGCCCCTATTTCTATAAAGAGCATTAAAGCTTCCAAATGATCTGATCAAGAGTGAATTTCAGCAACCTAATATACTTTCAAAATCACTTGTAAAAGATCTAAATGGAACTTAATGAGGATGCAACACAATCTACTATCCAATCACAAGCAAAAAATGATCAAAATTGATGAAAAATTGATCTAATTTGGTGCATAAGTCAAGCAATGGTTGGACTGAACCTAAATCACTTTAGGAGGTGCCTACTACACCTTAGAACAGCCTTGAAGCGTCCCCAAAACTCTGATATTCCCTCTCCTTGAATGCTAGAAAGCCTCCTCTATGAAAACACCTCCAAAACTCGCTTAGAAAATCGCTTAGAAATCAATGCTTGGAGCAAGCAAAACTTGCTATCTTGGTAATGTGAATTGAATTCAACTTTGCCTCTGGTTTTAGACACCTAAACACCTGCAAATTAAGTCACACAACACCAATCTCCAATGTATTTGACTCACTTTGAGTTCTAGAATCAATACTAGATGCTAAGATCCAATCTACACAAGATTTAGATAAAAAATTGTGATCAAATTGAATGAAAACCAAGGATTTAGCCCATTTCAACCTTTAGGCTCTGATACAATGTAAAAATTACAGCAAATAAGGATCCTAAAACACTTGAAATGATGAGGGAAAGAATAGATTATGATTTCATAAGATTAGCACAAGTTGAACCATCAAAATCCATCAAAAATCTATGCTTGAACCTCACTAAATGGCCCAAATCCTTGAAGAAGGCTTCACACGTGTGAAAGTACGGCCTCCCACAGTCTGAGTACTGTACACCAGACCTACATTCAATCCTATAATCATTAGTAATCACAAGTACTCAAACAATCATGAACATAGAGAGCAATTGCACCATTATGAGAGAAAAAACATGAAATTGCTTGATTGATTTTGGTGAGATATCATCACCTATATATACATGATCCATCACGGTTTTGGGCAGGTATGAGTAGCCCTAAACCTATCCCTAATGCTAATTTTGGTGGATCTTTCATCCCTACCAAGTTAGGGTTGGAATCTTGGAGATCCCTCAACAATGCAAAAATTACCAAAAATAGCTCCTATTTTTTCTCCCTTGTATCTAAGCATAATTTGGACTCATTCCAAAGGTTCTAACACTTAGGTCTACTTGAGAACATCCTTATGAATGGAATCCTATGCTATTTGGCACGTGTGACAAGCCACATCATGACCATCTAACTATTTACAAGTCATATGACCAAAACTAGTCAAGCTAGAATTGTGAATTTTTAACACCTTCTAGGAGATCCTCCTGGGATAGCAATGCCTTTGTTTTTGTCTACTCTGCTAGGTCCAAAACCATCTTGGTTTACAGGTAATGTAGCAGTAGGCTGCCTCTCGAATCTTTCGTCTTCAGATTCGTCACTTGAATGGGAAGCGACTCAAAAATCTTCTTTTTCGTGTTCGTCTTCTGCTCCCTCTGTCACTGGTGGCAGATCATAGTACTGTCTTTCCAGAACTTCATAGTCGATAGGATCATCATTGGACATTGTCTTGCTCTCATCAAATCTGACATCTCTCACTGTTTTCACAGTGTTCGTGTCTAGCATGTAGACTCTGTAGTATGACGAATTGTTGTCATAACCTACCAGAAATCCATGTTCAGCTTTCTCATCAAGCTTCTTTCGAAGCTTATCAGAAATATGTGCATAAGCTGCACAACCCAAGATTCTGATGTGAGACAGGTTGGGCTTTCTACCCCACCATAGCTCGTGTGGTGTCGTGTGAGGGACACCAGACTTACCTGTCATGTTCTGGATGTATGCAGCTATGGCTACTGCTTCAACCCACAGTATCCTTGGGGCCTTTGAGTAGGCCATCATGCACCTGACAGCTTCCATCAGGGTCCTATTCTTCCTTTCTGCAACACCGTTGTGCTGCGGGTGTAGGCTGCAGTCCTTCTATGAATGATGCCACGATCATTGCAGAAGTCAGTGAAGTGATTCGAGATGTATTCACCACTTTGATCTGTCCTGATTTGCTTCACTTTGTTGCTTGTGCATCTTTCTGTCCAATTCACATACTCTACAAATTTATCAAGTGCTTCTGATTTATTCTGAATGAAGTACACTTTGGTGAATTTACTATAATCATCAATGAAGGTTATGTAGTATTTCGAGCCTCCTACTGAGATCACGTTGAAAGGCCCACAAATGTCAGAATGCACTAACTCCAGAATCTTGGTCATTTCGTAGAACAAATGGAGTGCGTGACATCTTACTCTTCAGACATGCATCACAGGTGGTCGAACTGGTTACATTCGAGATGCTGACCCCCTGTTATTGCTCCATGATGGCTTGCTTGATATAGTGCCATTGAGTTCATGTGGCATAGTCTCCTGTGCCACAGAGTGTCTGGCGAATCATCATGAGTTCCTGATCTGCAGACAGACGTACTTTCAGGTGATATAGATTACCTTTTCTTCTGCCTTGAGTGATCAGGGTACTGGTACTGGCATCAACCACGTTGCATGCTTCGTCAAAAAATGTCACACGCATTCCTGAATAAGCTATTCTTGCCATAGAAAGCAAGTCTTGCTGCAGTGTAGGCACGAACAGAACGTCTTCGAGTCATCTGTCTCTACCATTGGTATTGAGCCACAGTGAACCAATACCGTTCACTTGATGTTTGGATCCATCTCCAAGAACTATGAATCTTGACGGATTTGCACTTCTAAAATTAGACATGATTCGTCTTGATATCACAAAGTGTGAGGTGGATCATGAATCTAGGAACACCTCATGTGTGTCAGATGTTGATGCTGCACACATTTTTGCACAAATATAGGCGGTCGAACAATTTTTGTTTGATCTCTCTTCGCCCATTTTTGAGCTCTCAGACTCATCGACATAGGACGAACTGTTACTGTTCTCCTGTCTGTACTGTGCTGATTTATTTTTTGGGTTCAGGCGACAATCCATGGTTGCATGATCCTTCTTGTGACAGTGGATACATTTAATTTTTGGATTGAGCCAACATGTATCGACTGTGTGCCCATCTCTTCTGCATCTCACGCAAGACTTCTTTTCTCCATCTTGTTGTTTTGACCTCCCTTTGCTCTTCCAGTTGCCTTTGCTGGTCCCCTCTGCTTGCTGATCACAATCATGTCTTTGATTCGACTCTCTCTTAGGCTTGAATTGTTTCTTGGATTTTTCTTTGTTGTCGTAGAGGGCTTGGTCAGAACCATCCTTGTGATTGAGGTGCTCTCTTGCCTCGACCTCCTCTCGAATCTCGATAATTGCCTTTTCGAAGGTCATTGTAGGATCTTTCGCGAGTAGGGTTTTGGTTGTGTGGAAAGATCTGGGTAAGGCTCTCAACAGGTAAGTGAGCTGCTTCTTAGCTGACACTATATTTTCTGCTCCAGAATTGTGTAGTGATAGACATAGATCCTTCATCTTTCTTACAAAAGAAATGTGGTCTTTCCCATCCCACTGTAGATTTGTCAACTGATCTTCCAACATCATTATTTGACTTCTTGATTTTGTTTGAAATCTCATGAGTAGTGTATCCCACATCTCCTTAGCTTTGGAGAGTGTAGCCAGGTCAAGTGTGAGACTATCTTCGATGGATGAAGATAGCAAGGCTACTGCCTTGTCATTTTTCTCCTTCCACTCGCATAGCTCTTTGTCTGATGTTGTAGGCATCTCCTCTGTGCCATCCACTCGGGGGAATAAACTTTCACCCTTTAGTATCAATGATGTCTTAACTTTCTAGGCTAGAAAGTTAGATTCTGAAGAATCTAGAATTGTGCAAATTGCTCTGTATGCTACTGATTGAAGCCATTGCTTCTAAAGTGTGTTATCTTATTAATGGTTGTTTGTTTAAATACTTGGCCTTCTGGATCTAGTAGCCTTTCGGCTATGTCAGATTATGACAAAGGTAGGCTCTGATACCACTGATGCAAAAATCGATGCATGAAAGAAAACAATTCGGATGGATTTCAGATATGATTGCTGGTCACTGTCAACTGTATCATTCCTACAATCCTCCAGAATGTAGACAAACACTGTTGATCTACGTTTTAGATTAACACAACATTCAACAAAATTCAAACCAAGGTGCGGAATAAAATGAACAAGTGAATCAGACACACGAATAGCAATAGACTACTTTACATTCAAGATCAGACAAGATAAGGGTGATATGTGCGCAACGGCTACAAAATCATCTATTGATTTTTTTGATTCTTCAAGCACTGCATGCAGATCCACGTACTGCGTTGGCATGAGAGAAATACAGTTTTCTCACAAAATTTGTTTCTCACTTACTAGCGGACTTGTGGATCTATAGATGCTATGCAGAATTGTTTCGCACGCAGGCAAACTCGTACTATGTATTTTTGTCTTCTTGCTTACTAGCATTAGACTTCTTCATCGTATATCATGCATCAACCAGAAGGTATATAGTCACGTCGTGTAACTTCTATATTAGAGTGATTAAACATCTACAACTAATCACGAATTACAAGAGTGGTAGATTAGCCATGACCTAGAGTGTATCTACTGATGTCATGATATCAGATTAGATATCTGTACTTCTTAGTACTTGCATGATCTTGCTGGTCATTTTTTGGAGCGTGAGGGCAGAAAAAGGTGTCACGATGATTTTCATGTCGCTTCGTGTCTTTTGACTTTTACGTTGTCTGACTTTCTCCCCCTGTACCGTGAAAAATTCTCTTTCGCAAATTTTTCTCGTTCGTGTCTTTTTGTCAAGGTGTTTGTGAACATTTTCGTTTCGTGTCTTTTGACTTTCACGTTCGCGAACGTTTTCGTCAGAGTGAGGGCTGAAAGCTAGTAAAGCTTTGGTGATAGAAACATTTTGTTTCTTCATCCTCAAGGACCTCAATTGGTTGCTAAGAGATTGACTCCATCACTACCATCTAACAGAGAGAGAAAAAAGCCAGGGACACAGCCAATTTCATAAGCCAGTAATTAGACAAGAAGTAGATGTGGCGCAGGCATCCCAAAGGGAGCCGGGAACCACGACTTAGCTTCTCAGCCTTCAACTCTTGCCATCTAAACCCACTTGACATACAAGCAGCCAACTCGCCAACAAAGATCAGACTTAACCAACTAGAAGTTCAGAAACCAACATTGAGATCCAACCTGGCGCCATGCCAGATCGAGGGTCCCGATGTGGGTGACTTCCCTCCAAGCAAGCTGCCCGACATACATCAAACTTAACCAACTCGAAGCTTCGTTACAAACGAGTAACATCCATTCCAAGCAAGCGGTCTGACTTACATCAGACTTAACCAACTGAAAGCTTTGTCATGAGCGCTGGAAGCCAACCTGGTGCCATGCTAGACTGGACAGCCATAAACAAGTAACTTCCACCCAAGCAAGCCATCCAACTCAGCCGACAGGTTAGAGCCCGTTCCCCAAGAGCTTAACCCATTCATGTTCATGCAAGGAACACTCAGAACCACAAGCCGCAACAGATATGGAGACAACCAGTTCCTGGACCAAATGGTCCCGACAGCATATTGCTGGCGCCATGGACCGAATGGTCCTGACGGCATACCGCTGGCGTCCCGGGACACGACCCTCAGCTATGTGCCAAATTAAAAAGTTTGAAGCGGCCTTACAACTGGCGCTTTTATCGAACATTGAAACCCAGAAGGTAATCAGAGTCAGTTTGAGAAAAATCCCACTTTATTGATAAATTTGAGAAGGTTACATTTCAAGTGTGTGACCGACCCTAGTCTCCGAGGCGCTGGCATGCCAAGGCGAGTGCCAAGACAACATTCCAGCCAGGGAGGCTGAGACTTGGTTGGAGCTCGCCTTGAGTCGCAACCCACACTCCCCTATAGTATTGGTGGGATTCGCCACCTCCCCTCATACCAAGTACTCTACCCAGGCTGGTAAAACACGTTTTCTCTCTCTAGAAAGTTATTTTCTCTCTCTAGAATTTATTGATCCCCAGGCTTCCTTTAATCATGCCTCGATCGTGTGAGGTGATTGCACATCGATCTGAGCTCTTTGGACTTCGCTAGAACCAATCAAAGATTTTCAGCCATAGGAACTTGGCGCCGGCTGGATTCTGGTCACAGTGGCGCTGGGAGCGGCGCCGACACTGGTGGCGCTGGGAGCAGTAGGGGCGTTGCTGGGGCCGGGGACAATACTGGTGCCGGTGGCACCGGAAGTAAGGCTTGTAAAGGTAACTTTACAACAGCAGATCAAGCCAAGCAACAAATGGCCAAGATGCAGCAAGAATTGGACACCATGAGGGCCAATATCAACTCTTACCAAGCCATGGTTCTTGCTCTGTAGCAATCTCAGAAGCACCTCCAATTACAACTCCAAGCAGAGAAGTAGAGGACAAAGCACCAAATCAATGTCACTCTTAGAAAGGAGACAATCATCAAGGCCTGGCAGAAATGGTGGGAAGATCACCAAAAAACTATCGACTTTTTCACCATTGCCAGACTTCTCTCCTATTCCCATGAAAAAGTACAATGCAGTCATCGCCAAACTTCAAACCTGTAAGAAGATGCTACAAGATTTTGAAGCAAAGAAATTCGAGTACACGAAGCCCTTCATTGACATAATCGACAAGCTAGAGCAATAGAATGACGAGCTTGAAAAACAGATTGATGACTTGCTAGCAGCTCGAGACCCTATTGCCATCCCTCAAGGTGCTCCATTTGCCACCACAAGCAAAGATGACCAATCTGAACTGGCCAACACACAAGCATCCACTCAAGATGTGCTTGAATTTGATACCTTCTTCTCTATAGAGTAGATGGACATCCCCCAAGGTGAATTGTCTGGGGCTGTAGCTTTGCACAACACCACCCCCTAGTGAATCATGCTCAAGGGAGCCAAGCAAAGACACAACCACACCAAGTGCTAGAGCCATCTTCCAGAAGTCAAAGACTCTTGAGCAATTAATCCAAGAGTATAAAGCCAATTTTTTCTAAGAAAAAATGTGGGACAAATATTTCTTGCCATGCTCTACAGCTGATATCAAGGGCAAGAAAAATTAAATCATAGAGCAGCTCAACGCACCTACGTCCCCCTCAAGGACAACAAAATGGTTCTATCGGAATATTTTAGAGTTCATAAGTATCTGTGTATGAACTGCATATGGATCCCCTATACTTGCCCATCCCCAGACGAGAGCCATGGCCAGAAAAGCAGAATCACATCAAGCATCGCCACTCCGTTGATCCAATGGTGTGTCAAACGACACTGAACTGCAAGGAGCTCTCCTTCCTAAGTTCTCTCGAATTGCATTGGGACCGCTTCTTGGGCCCCTTGTCTTTTGACCCCCAACACCCCTTTCCCAAGTCTCAAATGCTAGGACCAGCACAGTGGCACGCATCTACTATCGGACGACAATGACGACATCTCAGCATGTAGCACTTGTGGAAGAGTGACAATGCTTTTAGTGGTTGCCCCATAGCTCACATGTGTTTTTGGGCCGCTCAAAGATGATACAATTCTACGAACCTAGAAAATGGAAGGCTACAACAAACTCATCTAGAAAATAAAAAAGAACAATGAAGCACTGGATGTCGAGCTGCAAGAATCCTTGTTCAAGTGAATTGCCATGGGAATGGAACCAAATAGCAGCGGGCGAGTGTAGGGGATGGAATACAAGGCCTAAGGGGCATTTCAATGGAGCCCGAGAGAATTAAGGAAAGAAGCACCTTACATGGAAGTAGTCTATGTAATTAATGGTCCAAGCATGGCATCCTCTACGTGTAGAAGACCATCTTGAAGAGCCCACCAATAGATAGTTATGTTAGGCCCTAGTTCGGCATCCTACGATTGTAAGTCCAACTTGTGGTGCCATTTGACACTAGGGGGCAAGAAAACAATTTTGGCAAGTCTCAAGGTTTAAACTTAGACTTAAAAAAGTATGTAAAAGTCAAAGTCAAGCTTCCCAAAAAGGAACTTGCATTGTATTTTGAGACTTGAAATGTCTTGTCCCATAAGCAAATGTTGAAAGTAAACTCCACAAGCTTCTATAAAGAGAAGGACATTGTATGCAATTTCCATCCTTAATGCCAGAGAGCTAAGTGCTGCTATTTTGGATCCATGTATGCTAAATGTGGTGTTTGGCCAATGTTAGTATGACTTCATGTAGAATGCATTTCTTTCTAAGTTTCTTGCTACTTTAGCTCCTTTTTAGCATATATGCCTAATCTTGGTGTGTCCCTAATTTAGTATGCTTGTTGAGAGAGAGAGAAAAGTGTTGGATTTATCTCCTCTACTCTCCTAGATCCTATGTTAATTTGCCTCCATTCATGCTGCTACACTTTTATTCGAGTTGTCGCACAGTCTGCATATTTGAACTGTTTGTCGCTACAGTCTGCAATTTTACTCAAGAATTTCCACAGGTGAAAAACCCGACACTGTCGCTAAAAGCCCGACACTGTTGCCTATTCAACTTTGGGCCATCCTGAGCAACCAAGTGTTTTGCGACACTTTCAGAAAAGCGACAGTTGTGCAGTCTGCATAAATACAAGTAAATTTGAACAGGAGAAAAATGTGAAATATGCGACACTACATTTTTACATGCAATTTGTGATGAGCAAAAAATACGACACTACCCTACAAATGCCGAAGGTGCTCTACAATAGCCGAAGGTGCCCTTATAGAAAGGCGAAGGTACCTTACAAATGATTTTCTAAGGCATTGGACGGGGTGTCACAATTTTCGCATTTTCATCAGTGTCAATTTTAATGAAGCCCGACATCGCGGCCCCCTCACGCTCGTTTTATGCACTGTGCAAACAGTTTTGACAACAACAACAACCACCCAACGATCTCCCACAGATAGCACAACCACTTTTGTACCTTCCTCATCTGCACACCTGTAAAATTTATGTATATAGTGAATACCATCTCAGTATTCATATTTAGATTTGTGTCAATATTGCAATGTTTTTCTATGTTCTATCTGGCTATCTAATTGCTTTGTCTGGCTGTCTGCTCTTCACTTCCGCCACCACCGTGCATTAAAGGCTTTAAAATCATCATATTCTAGTGTTCACCTACTAAGTCACCAGTAGTGGACGCACCGAGAGAATTGAAAGGCTCGCTCTAATATTCTCCGACATGGTATCAGAACCTAAGATATTAGAACCTATCTGATTTTTTAAGCGATTTTATTTCAAAGCTCTTTCTATAGCGTGATAAGCTTCCATAGAAACAAGACAACACTAGCCGATAGAGTAATTGTCTTCTTGTTCTGTAATTTAGCACCGGATTTTTATACTCAAGTCACTGATAGTTACTCCTATCACTTGGACTAATCTTCCACATGGATTTCCAAGGTGAAGCCAGTCCTATCATGGACAAGCTTGATGGAGCTAATGACCATATGTGAAAATTTAAGATGAGAATCGTGCTAATGGCTAAGGAGTTGTATGACGTTGTTACTGGTGCAGAGGGGATATCCGAAGTTGACGACGCAGCAATCGCCCAGATGGGAGCTGACGGATGGCAAAGCATTTGCACTGGCGCTCAGTTCTTCTATTCAAGCAAATAAAAGTTTACTTTGGCATTATAGACTTGGTCACTTGAATCATGCTGTTGTACAACAAATGTCTAAACATTCTATTGTTCTTGATCTAGAATATCCTAATAAATAAGTCAAGTTACCTGTCTGTCAAGACTGTTTAGTTGGTAAACAAGCTAGGAAACCATTTATATCAAGCCATCAACATACTGCTAGAGGATTGTTAGATGTTGTACATACAAACATTTGTGGCCCAATGATTAATCATTCTATGAAGGATGCAAAATATTTCATAACTTTTATTGGTGAATCCTCTAGAGGGACTATGGTGTATTTTATTAAGAAGAAATCAGAAGCTTTCAATTGCTTTAAAATCTTCAAGGAGCATGCAAAAAAAGAGACTAGAAGGACGATCAAAGCTCTAAGGTCTGACAATAGTGGAGCGTACATCTCTACTGAATTTAAGGAGTATTGCTAGAGCCAAGACATTGATTTATATTATTCAACAAAGGTATTTTTACAATATTTTTGACAGATATAATCTGATGAACTGTAAATTAGCTCAATCACCGATGGATCCAGCCCTGCGTTTGTCAAGGGACCAATGTCCTTAGACCAAGCAGAAAGAGGAGTAGATGAGATAATATTCTTATCGATCGATACTTAGATCTCTCATGTACGCAATGGTTTGTACAAGACCTGACATCTCTTTTGCGGTAAGCTCACTCAGCCAATATATGGCTAATCCTTGCATTACCCATTGGAAGTTCATAAGAGTCATGAGGTATATTCGAGCTACCATGGACCAGTGCATCTGCTATGGAGAAGTCAACAATGACAATCTCCATTAGCTTAGTGGATACTGTGATGCAAGCTGGGGAGGAGATGCAGACACTTGTAAGTCCACATCTGGATTTACATTCTTCTTCAATGGTGGTCCTATTTCATGGAATAGTTGTAAGCAAACCTCTATCACTCTTTCATCTATAAACGCAGAATACGTAGCTGTTTTTCAATCCATTAAAGAATCATTTTGGTTGAGAAATTTACTATCAGACATTGTTTGTATCAGTACAACCCTACAATCATATTTTGTCATAATCAGAGTGCTATTGCCTTATCGGCCAACCCTAGATCTAACTCTAGCAGTAAGCATATTGAAATCCGATATCACTATATTAGGGGCAAAGTTCTCAACAAGGAGGTAAGTTTAATGTACTGTAGAACGCAAGACATGGTTGCAGATATATTTACAAAGACATTAAGTGTTAATGCACACAACAAGTTTTGTGCTTTGCTTAGTCTAAAGATCAAGGCATTCACGGATCCAGATTAAGGGGGGGTGTTGGATTTATCTCCTCTACTCTCCTAAATTCTATGTTAATCTGTCTCCATTCATGCTACTACACTTTTACTCGTGTTGTCGCACAGTCTGCATACTTAAACTGTTTGTTGCTACAGTATGCATTTTTACTTAGGAATTTTCACAAGTCTAGTTGCTGATTCTAATGTTTATGTAAAAATAACAAACGGGAAGATCATCATTGTAGCTGTGTATGTGGATGACACTTTGATATTCTGCAAAACTGAAGAGCTTATTGTTGCTCAAAACATTTCGAGATTGCAGACCTAGGAGAAGCCAGATGTTATCTTGGCTTATAGATTGAAAGGGACTTTGAGGGAGGTAAGTTGTACCTTCATCAGTCCAGATATATCCAAAAAATCCTAGAAGATTTAGGGATGCTGAGTTGCAAGGGATCAAATACTTCCATGCTTGCAAGAATAGTCCTGACGAATGAAGACTGTTCGAAGACTGAAGAAGAAAGAGAGTTGATGGAGTTTGTACCATACAAGAAGCTGATCGGATCGTTGCTGTACCTTGCAGATAACACACATCCTGACATTGCTTATGCCATGTTTAGTATGAGCCAATTCTGTACAAATCTAGGATCAACTCATTGGAAGATTGCGAAATGAATTTTGCAATGCCTCCAATTAACGAAGGATTTTGGTTTGTGTTATTCTCATGATGCGGGTTCCAGATGCTTTTCTATAGTGATGCTAGTTGGGCATCTCTCAAGGACGACTGCAAAAGTGTCTCAGGAGGATGCACCATCGCTTCAGGAGCAGCAATTCTTTGGGTCAGCAAGAAACAGACCATTGTGGCTCAGTCATTTTGCGAGGCAGAGTACGTTGGAGCAGCAAAGATGGCTAATGAAATAATTTGGCTCAATTAGTTCCTTGACGAACTGGGCAAAACAAGGAGCGAGTCTCTGATTTTGCAGATGGACAATACATATGCAATACATCTGACAAAGGATCATGTGTTTCATTCAAGGACAAAATTCATTGCAATCAAGTATCACTTGATAAGGGATCTGATAAGGAAGGAGATGCTGAAGACTATCTTCATTGGAACAAATTAGATGGTGGCTAACATTCTCACAAAGGCCTTAGACAAAGGTCTATTCGAGAAATAGAGGAGCAGTCTTGGAGTCATCAAGCTACCATGCTTTGAGAGGGAGTTAAAGAAACAAAACGTTTCTATTATCAAAGCGTTGCTAACTCTCAGTCCTCAGTCTAACGAAAAGACACGAAGCGAAAATGTTCAAAATCACAGACGCGAAGCGAAAATGTTTGCGAACACCCTGACAAAGAGACATGAATGCAAAAAATTTGCAAAAGAAAATTTTTCGTGATACAGCAGGAGAAAGTCAGACGGCGCGAAAGTCAAACGGCTCGAAGCAACACAAAAATCTTCATGACACTTTTCGACCCTCACGCTCCAAAAGATCAGGAAGATCATGCAAGTACCAAGAAGTACAAAAACCCCTGATCTGATACGATGACATCAGCGGAAGAGTGTTAGGACGTGCCTAACCCACCTCTTTTGAAATCCGTGATTAGTTATAGATTATTTAGTCTATCTAATCTAGTGTGCTACCCTGAATGTATAAGATACATATAGTAGGAGATAGATATACACAATATACAGACTACAGAATAGAAGTCCGTCTACGAGCGAGACAAGTTTTTGTAAGCAGGATCTATAGAGATCCAAGAAGTTTGCTAGTAAGCAAGACATTACTCGTGGGAGATCGCTGTTCCTCTTATGCCAACGTGCTGTGTGGGTCTGTCATATAGCGCACAAAAAACAAGAGGATCAATAGATGATAATGTAGCTAATATGCATATATAACTCTTATCTTTGTCTGATCTTGAATGAATTATTGTCCGCCATCGCTTGTGTATCTCATTCACTCATTTATCAATTCCACACATTGGTTCAGTTTTGTTGAGTGCTGTTTAATCTAGAACGTAGATTAGTAGTGTCTGTCTACATTCTGGAGGATTGTAGGAATGATATAACCGACAGTTCCCAGCATTGATATATGAAATCCATCCGAATTATTTTTGTTCACGATTAATTTGATTTCACTATAGCAATGTCAATATTAGGGCTTGTTCGTTTCGTTTAGTTTCATTTCATTCATTTCGTTTCGTTTCGTTTCGTTTGAGAGCCTGATTGATATTTGCAATCAGCGTTACACATATTTTTTGGATCAATTGTATCAGAGCCACACCTGTCATAGTCTAACATAGCCAGAAAGCTATCAAATCTAGGAGGCTAAGTACTCAACAAAGAACCATCAACAAGTGAGAATACAATTCACAGCAATGGCTTCGATAAGCAACATACAATCCAAGATCTGCACAATCCTCGATTCATCAGGATCTAACTTCCTAGCATGGAAGGTTAAGACCTCGCTGATATTAAAGAGAAAAATATTGTTCCCTTGGGTGGATGGCACCGAGGAGATGCCTTACGACAATAGGCAAGGAGCTATGCAAATGGAGGAAGAAGAATGACAAGGTAGTAGTCGTGTTATCTTCATCCATCGAGGATAGCATAACTCTTGACTTTGCTACAATCTCTAAAGCAAAGGAGATGTGCGATACATTATTCACAAGATTTCAAACAAAATCACGCAGTCAGATAATGCTGCTCGAAGATCAGCTGACAAACCTGCAGTATCTATTCATTAGGAAGATGAAAGATCTATTCCTATCACTACACAATTCTGGAGCAAAAAATACAGTACCAGCAGAGAAGCAACTTACATATCTGTTGAGAGCCTTACCAAGATCCTTCCAGATAACCTGAACGTTGTTAGCAAAAGATCCTACAATGACACTTGAAAAAGCTGTTGTCAAGATTTGAGAAGAAGTCGAGGCTCGAGAGCACCTTGATCACAAGGACGCTTCTGACCAAGCTCTCTACATCAACAAGGAGAAATCAAAGAAACAATTCAAGCCTAAGAGAGAGTCAGATTGAAGGCATGATTGAGAAGCAGAAAGAGCCAGCAAAGACAAGTGGAAGAACAAAGGAAGGTCAAAACAGTAGAGTGGAGACAAGAAGACATGCGTGAGATGCAAACGCGAAGGACATACTGTCGATTCGTGTTGGCTCAATCCAAAAATTGAGTGTATCCACTGTCATAAGAAAGGTCATGCAGCTATGGACTGCTGCCAGAACCCAAGAAACAAATCAACTCAAAGAAGATATGAGAACAACAATAGTTCACCCTATGTCGAGGAGCCAGAGAGATCAAAGATGGATGAAGAAAGATCAAATAACGAGAATTCGACCACCTACATCTGTGCAAATATGTGTGTAGTGTCAACACCTGACACACAAGAAGTAATCCTTGATTCAGGAGCTACCTCGCACTTTGTTACATCAAGATGGATCATGTCTGATTTCTGAAGTGCAGATCCATCAAGATTTATTGTTCTTGGAGATGGATCGAAGCATCAAGTGAATGACATTGGTTCACTATGGCTCAACACAAACGACATAGGCAGACGGCTCGAAGATGTTCTGTTCATGTCTACAATGCAGCAGGACTTGCTATCAATGGCAAGAATAGCTGATGCAGAGATGCGTGTGACATTCTCAAACGAAGCATGCAACGTTGTTGATGCAAGTACTAGTACGCTTATCACTCAAGGAAGAAGAAAAGACAACCTGTATCACTTGAAGGTACACCTATCTGTAGATCAAGTGCATCAGACAGCAAAGGAATTTTATCAGAGATATGGTATTAAATATGCTGAGACCTTCTCTCCTATCATGAAATATTCATCCCTATGTTTATTGTTTGCATATGCAGTTGCATATGATATCAGGATTCACATCGTGGACGAGAAATTAACCTTCTTGCATGGCGAGCTAGACGAGGAAGTCTACATGAATCAAATTCCAAGCTACATTTCAATTTCACTTCCTACTCATGTATGCAGAATGCATAGGAGTATCTACAATTTGAAGCAGTCAACACGACAATGGTATAAGAAGAAAGATCAAGCCCTCAAGTCTTTAGGATTCAAGCCTCTAGTTGCTGATTCTAATGTTTATGTAAAATTAACAGACGAGAAGATCATCATTGTAGCTGTGTATGTGGATGACACTTTGATATTCTGGAAAAGTGAAGAGCTTATTGTTGAGGTGAAGTATGACATCTCGAAACATTTCGAGATTGTAGAGATTGCAGACCTAGGAGAAGCCAGATGTTATCTTGGCTTATAGATTGATAGAGACTATGAGAGAGGTAAGTTGTACCTTCATCAGTCCAGATATATCCAAAAAATCCTAAAGATTTTGGGATGCTGAGTTGCAAGGGAGCAAATACTCCCATGCTTGCAGGAACAGTCTTGACGAATGAAGATTGTTCGAAGACTGAAGAAGAAAGAGAGTTGATATAGCTTACACCATACAGAAAGTTGATCAGCTCACTAATGTACCTTGCAGATAACACACGTCCTAACATTGCTTATGTCGTGTTCAGGATGAGACAATTCTATATAAATCCATGATCAACTCATTGGAAGACTGTGAAACAAATTTTGCAATACCTCCAATTAACGAAGGATTTTGGTTTGTGTTATTCTTGTGATGCAGGGTTCCAGATGCTTTCCTATAGTGATGCTAGTTGGGCATCTCTCAAGGATGGCTGCAAAAGTGTCTCAGAAGGATGCACCATCGCATCAGGAGCAACAATTCTTTGGGTCAGCAAGAAGCAGACCATTGTGGCTCAGTCATCCTGCGAGGCAGAGTACGTTGCAACAGCAAAGATGGCTAATGAAATCATTTGGCTCAAACAGTCCCTTGACGAACTGGGCGAAACAAGGAGTGAGCCTCTGATTTTGCAGATGGACAATACATCTGACAAATGATCCCGTGTTTCATTCAAAGACGAAACACATCGCAATCAAGTATCACTTGATAAGGGATCTGATTAGGAAGAAGATGCTGAAGACTATCTTCATTGGAACAAAGGAGATGGAGGCTGACATTTTTACAAAGGCCTTAGACAAAGGTCTATTCGAGAAATAGAGGAGCAGTCTTGGAGTCATCAAGCTACCATGCTTTGAGAGGGAATTGAAGAAACAAAATGTTTCTATTATCAAAGTTTTGCTAGCTCTCAACCCTCAGTTTGTGACGAAAAGACACGAAGCAAAAATGTTCGCAAACACCCTGACGAAGAGACACGAACGTGAAAAGTTCGTGAAAGAGAATTTTTTGTGATACAGTAGGAGAAAGTCAGACAACACAAAAGTCAAACGGCTCGAAGTGACACAAAAATCTTCGTGACACTTTTTAACCCTCATGTTTCAAAAGATCAAGAAGATCATGCAAGTACTAAGAAGTACAAAAACCTTTGATCTGATACAATGACATCAACAAAATAGTGCTAGGACATGCCTAACCCACCTCTCTTGTAATCCGTGATTAGTTATAGATTGTTTAGTCTATCTAATCTGGTGTGCTACCCTGAATGTATAAGATACATATAGTAGGAGATAGATATACACAATATATAGACTATAGAATAGAAGTCCGTCTGCGAGCGAGACAAGTTTTTGTAAGCAGGATTCACAGAGATCCAAGAAGTCTGCTAGTAAGTGAGACATTACTCGTGGGAGAGCGCCACTCCTCTCACACCAACACGCTGTGTGGGTCTTTCATATAGTGCACGAAAAACAAGAGGATCAATAGATGATACTGTAGCTATTAAGCACATATCACTCTTATCTTTGTCTGATCTTGAATGAATTACTGTCCGCCATCGCTTGTGTATCTCATTCACTCATTTATCAATTCCGCACACTGGTTCAGTTTTTTTGAATGGTGTGTAATCTAAAACATAGATCATCAGTGTTTGTCTACATTCTGGAGGATTATAAGAATGATATAGCCGGCAGTGACCAACAATCATATCTGAAATCCATCCGAATTGTTTTTGTTCACGATTAATTTGATTTCGTTGCAACAATGTCAATATCAAGGCTTGTTCATTTTGTTTCATTTCATTTTGTTCAGTTTCATTTCATAAGGAGGCAGACACTCCTCTATATCCTAGAACATCCATTTTGAGACTAGCTATGTCAATTCTTATTCTAAACCTTCAAGCAACATACAAATGGAGTGATCGTAGCGTTCGGGTACTTAACGCATAATACAACTATTATAATTTATAGCATATTTACGTTAAGTTAATTTTTTTTTTCTAACAACTCACAATGCTCTTTTTTTAGGTTGTTGCATCAAATACTTCCGAAAGAAAATGTGATACCTAAAACATGAAAAGAAGCACAAAAGATGATGACCATGCTTGGAATGGATTACGACACAATACATGCATGTCCAGAAGACCATGTTCTATATAGATGTGAGCATTCAGAAAAGCTTCCATGTACCATGTGTAATGCTTCACGTTTTTGAGATGATGTACAAGGGGATAAAGTGCCACGAAAAGTGTTACGACATTTTTCAATTATCCCACGATTGCAATGTTTATTTCGATGTAAATCTTTGGCACAACTAATGGATTGGCATGTCAAAAATCGATCTACGGATGATGTGATGCGAGTACCAAGTGATTCACCTGCATGGAAACATATTGAAGACCAATGGCCTGAGTTTAAAAACGAACCTCGTAATTTGAGATTTGGCCTCGCTATGGATTGCGTAAATCCTTTTAGCGTTCAAGCGTCAACTTGGTCCACATGGCCAGTTGTGCTCGTTAATTACAACATACCTCCATGGTTGAGTATTAAAACGAGACACTTGTTATTGGCTTTATTGATTCCAGGAAAGTACAAGGCCAAGAACATGGATGTGTATCTTGCACCTTTGGTCGATGAATTGTGCATTCTTTGAAATGGTATTCACGCTTACGACATCTCGAGACCTTTACAACAACAAAACTTCGTTGTTCGTGGAATTCTAATGTGGACGATGCATGACTACCCCGGTTTAAGCGAATGTTCAGGTATCTATATACTGAATCTAATCCGTTTTAGGGTTTAATGTTTGAGTATATTTAACTAAGCTTATGTTTAATTTGGTTTATGAACTATGCAAGTTTAACCACATCGGGTTACAAAGCATGCTATATTTGTGGACCACTTTTGGAGGGTCGACATAGCACAAATATGTTAAAAAAAGTGATGTACAAAAATCATCGCAAATACTTGCCGCCTGATCATCCTTTTCGAAGGTTGAATAGGCAATTTTTTGGAGGGCGAGGAAATAATCCTCTAACTACACCACCACCCCCACGCATGGGAGTAGCAGAATGGCATGGTGAATGGCTTAAACATCACGACGTTAATTATTCATGGAATGAATCCATTGATGGTATGAAACAGTTGTCTATTTTTCATAAATTATCCTATTGGAGGAATTTATTGATAAACCATCTATTGGATCCTATGCACATATTCAAAAATGTCGGTAAATCCTTATGGAACCACATCATTGGCATAAAAGACAACTCCGTAGCTCGTAAAGATCTACAAGAGGCCGATGTGAAAAGACCCTATTGGATTAAATACACCAAAGGTGGAGATGAGATTCTACCTAGCATGTCGTGGATTCTTATAAAAGAGCAACTCTCATATGTTAAACATGTCATAAAACAAATGAGAACTCCAATAGGCTATGCACATTCTTTATGCAAGTCATTTACCAAAGATGGTAAATTAAGTGGATCGAAATCACATGATTGACATAAGATGTTGCAATTCATACTTCCACTTTCTATTCGAGGTTTCTTCAATGATGATGTATGAAATATGCTTTACAATTTGTCATCGATGATTAGGTTTGTATTTTTTTTAAGCACTTGTATAAATATGTGATATTTCAATTTTTTATGTGTTAAACAACCTAATGTACTATCAATCTTGCAGGTGGATTTCCTCAAAAGAAATAAAAAATTGTTTTGTTTTGTTTGAGAGCCTGATTGATATTTGCAATCAACGTTACACACATATTTTGTGCATCAATTGGTACACTATATTTGTGATATCATAAGCCTATCATTGCAATCCAACATGCATCCACTTGATGTAGCCATGTTGCAATGACCCGATCCTTCTCTTTCAACCTATTCCAATGCACAAAGCACTCTTTTGAAATACAACAATTGTTTCCAAAAAGAAATCACAAAGATATGGAACCTCTCAATTCTCTTCTAGCACTTATATCTAGCAAACCAACACATAGAATGTAAAAATCTTGATCAACCTTTGATCTATCCTCAATATAATGACTCTTGCCACTTCCTGAGATTGAAACACACTCTAATGAAGTTCAGTAACCTCACAAAATAGATATTCAATCAAAATTAGGGTTTTGACAAAATCACAAAAAAATGAATATTTCAAATTCTACATGCAATTGCCAATTACTTGATATAGAATCTTGTAGCCTCATGTGAGACCTTCCTAATGCATCCAAAATCGGCTATTTCCATCAAGTATGGTGTGAAATCGGAATTTCTCAAGTTCATTGATCTAAATTGAGTTTTGACTACAAAAGATCCAATCTACATATGCCACAAACTCGATTTTTGGGTAGAAATCAATCTAGCATGCTCTAGCATTGATATCTTGATCCTTTCAAGACTTGGAACACAAGCTCTGATACCATATGAAGATATACAGATCATTTAAGATCCAATCTCATAACCTGATCTTTGGTTAGAAATAGATCAACTCTACCAATGTTGCCAATGTCTACACTCTAATTGGCACGTGTTTAGTCTCTTACTCTATTTTGGCTCAACAGTGGCATTACAAGTGAATGTTACCAATGAACTTATCAAGGAAGTTGGTAAGAGTAATTCATCAAAAAATGTCTGGGATTCTTTAAAGAGGATTTATGAATCCAAGTCTACTTCTAGAGTGTTGACTCTAAGAAGGCAAATCTTTTAAAGTTTGCAAAAGAATGAAGAGAGTCCAAATATTTTTGTTTTATGAGAGAAGGCTTTGAATGATGAGTTATCTTGCATGTGAGAAATGCAAAAAGGTTATCTATGTTAGCTATAGGGGTCTTATACTTTTTTGTATCAAGCATCTTGGTGTAGGATGTTGATTAATGCAATTTGGAGACCTAGTGGATTTTGAGTCTAAGTGCTTTTCTAGTTTTCTCTCTCTACCCGAGAGCTATTGGTAGTATTCTCTCTCTACCCGAGAAGATGAGCTTAATTCTACTTAGTTTTATTTTGAAGTACTTCCCACACGTGTGTATGTACTTTGAAAGTGAGTTAATGCATGTAGTAGTGTGTTTTTGCCATTGAGAGTAAGATAGATCTTGAATCTCAATCTGATCATTGTGCATCTACACATCTTAGGACATCACAATCACATGTGGTGGACACTTCACACGTGTGCAATTCACATGGTATCAGAGCCTACCTAGGTTACCATGCATTTTCATCCATTAGTGTGAAAATTTTCTACCAATATTGAGCTAGAAATTGTCAAGATCCATTTTCCTAGCTATCTTGTTCAATTTTGGATCAAAAGAGATCAATAGGGCATTGATTGGGTCTGACTTGGTATTGTATGGAATCAGGTGCTTAGAGACATGTGAGGAACATCAAATTTTAGTTTGAGAGTTCTCTTCCATGTTTGATCCAAAAATGTTGCTAGATAGCTTGTTTTGAAGCTATTTTTGTCTAGTTTCTGATGCAATCAGTCTCATTTCATTTGGTTGTGCCAATGAAAAGATATAAGATTTGAAGAGGGTTAGATAGGATTCCTAGGCTTGTGTGGACACATTTGGTTTGGTCAAGAGATTGCTTGTTTGATCCCAAATCACAATTGTATGCTTACCAATCTATATGTGATCTAGGCAGTGTTTTGAGATCTTAGCCATTTTGTTTCATGCAATATCATTGTATTCGATTCAAATTTGGTTTCTTAATGTATTTCACACGTGCTAAGAGTGGTTGATCCTAACTTTTCCCATTCTCCATCATTTGATGTGAAGTAGGTCTAGTTTTGGAGAGATTGAGATAGCTAGTGAGAATCAATTCACAATTTTTGCAAGATCTTTCATAGGAGGTGATAGCACATCATTATTGGATCCTATTGAGAGTGTGTAGCAACATTTTTTGTTCATCATTTGAGTTATCTTAACCTTAGATGGCTTCAATGGGTTCATTCTTGTTGGAACCAAGTGAGAGATTGTCCACTTCGAACTATTCAATATAGAAGTTGAGGATGGAGTCCATCTTGATCCTTCAAGATTTGATGGACATTCTTCTTGGCCTTGAAGAAGAACCTCAAGTTCTTCAAGAGGTTCAAAAATACAAGGAGAGAGCTAGGATGGCTCTCCACTACTTTGAAATGAATGTCTCTAATGAGATATTGAGGGAGATAGGTACTTGCACTACAACCAAAGAACTTGAAATTGTCTCAAGACTATCTATGAGGATAAGAACACCTCTGGGCTTCTCACTCTTAGAAATCAAATCTTTCAAAGTAGCCAAAAGAGTGATGAGAGTACATCTAATTATGTTTTGAGAGTCAAGGATATTCATAGGGAGCTTGCATGCATTGGTGATTTCATCAATCAAAGTGAGCTAGTCCAAGTCATTATCAATGGCTTGAGAAATGAATTTGACAATCTTGTCCAATCCTATGGCATTAAGGAGGAGCTACCAAGCAAAACTGATTCTAGTTTTTCGTCATTGTTCTCTATGTATTAGTCACCTTCTGTCCGTTACACAATGCCTTCCTTCATGATGTAGACCTTCACATTTTGCCAAAAAGACACTTCCGTGACTTTAAGGGCAAGTGTCGCTTTTTCAAGGGCAGGTGTCGCTTTTCTCAAAAGGCGAAAAATGTGACAGTTGGCTAAAAAAACTTTTCTAAGGCATTTGGAGATAGTGTCGCTTTTTTTCGAAAGGCGAAAAACGCGACAATGTCGCTTTTTTCCAAAGGGCAAAAAAGTTGACTTTAGGGCAGAAACCAGTTCTAAGGTTAGTGTCACTTTTCCAAGGGCAAGTGTCGCTTTTTCTCGAAAGGCAAAAAAGTCAACAGTAGGCCTAAAAACTTTCCAAGGCATTTTGTGACAATGTCGAGAAAAGTTGCCAGAGTTATTTTCTAAGTGTTTTAGACCTAGGGATGAATTTTTCTCATGACCCAAAAATGCAAACTGTGCGACAATAGTTAAAAAATACAGACTGTGCGAAACATACAAAGAGGAGATTGTGTTCATCAAGGGCAAATTCAAGGGTAAAAGCAAAAGTAAATGGTCTAAAGGGCAAGATCAAGGGGAAGCTTCTTCAAATGGCAAAAAGAAAGATAGGTCAAAGCTCAAGTGCTTCTATTGTGGCATCAAAGGACACTTTGCAAGTGAGTACTACAAGAAGAAGAGAGTCAAGGAGACAAGCAAGGTAATCTTACTCATGATGAAGATGGTTTGGATGTTCAAAATTCAAATGATGATGCTTTTGTGATGTCTTCATGTATGCTTGCTAATGATGGAAATCTAGATCCATGGTGGATTGATAGTGGTGCAAGCTCACACGTGACTTTTCATAAAGAATACTTCACTTCTTTGTTGGCATATGAAGATGACACAAAGGTGATCTACAAGGCCAATGATGGTGAGTGTGCAATCAAAGGGATTGGCACAGTTTCTATTTCTCTCTCTACAAATAGGAATGTTCATTTGAATGATGTTTTGTTCATACCTTCCATTACCAAGAATTTACTTAGTGTGAGTCAATT
Source organism: Diphasiastrum complanatum (assembly GCA_029204225.1). Taxonomy (NCBI): domain Eukaryota; kingdom Viridiplantae; phylum Streptophyta; class Lycopodiopsida; order Lycopodiales; family Lycopodiaceae; genus Diphasiastrum; species Diphasiastrum complanatum. The sequence continues at coordinate 1,075 of MU834576.1, read as the reverse complement.
GCTAAGTAAAGGTTTCAAAGTTGAGTTTGATGGAGATGCTTGCATGATAAAAACTACGGATATTTTGATTGGAAAAGATAAAAGACAAGGGAAGTTGTTCAAACTAGATGCTTGTGTTATTGCTAACCAATTTGGATTTGTGGAAGTGAGCAAATACTTATTCAAGAGGTTTGGCATAAAAGGATGGGGCACCTCAACTTCAAGTCATTGGAGGTAATGGCTAAGAAGCAAGTTGTGATTGGTCTTCCAAGATCCTTAAGTAGCATCAATCATGTTTGTGAGCCTTGTGCTTTGTCAAAGTCACATAGACTACCTTATGCTAGATCTACAAAGCCTTTTCAAGTTCTATATTCAGATATTCATGGAATTACTACAACTAGCAATAGTGGAGCTAAGATGTATGTATCTTTCATTGATGATTTTAGTAGATTTTGTTGGATCTATCTACTAAAGAGCAAAGATGAAGTGTATGATGTCTTTGTTAAGTTCAACAATGCAAGGGAGAACCAATTTTCCACAAAGATCAAGTGCTTGAGGAGTGCCAATGGTGGAGAGTACATATCTACCAAGTTCAAGGCTTTTTGTGATGAGCATGGGAACAAGAGAGAGATACAACTCCAAGGACACCACAACAAAATGAAGTGGCCGAGAGGAAGAATAGGACTTTATGTGAAAGTACCAAAGCCATGAGGTTAGGTGCTAATCTTCCAAAACCATTTTGGGATCAAACTTTTTTGTGTGCTAACTTTCTATGAAATAGGTGGCCGAGTGCTATATTGGATGGAAGAACACCTTTTGAGATGCTATTCATTTGAGATGCTATTCAAGAGGAGGCCAAGTGTCAGCTTTCTTAAAACTTTTGGATGTACTTGCTATGTCAATATAACTCTTGATGATTGGGCAAATGAGGATCCCATTAGAGGAGTTCTAAATCTAAAAAAGGCCCTTTGTAAAGATTCTTTTTATATTTTTTCTCAATTTTTTCTTACACATGGACCAATCAAAACACTCAAATTTAAATCTACGTAACATAACTTTTTGAGTCCACATTTTGATTCCACACTAAAATGGCATA
>MU834575.1:0-45963 GCA_029204225.1 Diphasiastrum complanatum | reverse complement strand
TTAAAAACACTTTAGTATCAGTTGACAACACGATACAAACCCCTGCAGGAATCACAAACTTAGACAGCCAAACATCTACAACGGGCTTCCGGCTGACCTCTAGCAAAGGGTAACCAATCCTATCATAATTTTTAGTTCAGATGTTAAGTTTAATAACTTGAAGTCATTGAAGACTTGTCCATCTTCAACAACTTCCACGAAATTAGCATTTTAAACAAGTCTGCAGAAATACATTACTTTTTCGATAGTCTGTTAAAATACACTGTTTTTTCAACAGCTTCGGCTTTTTTGCATTTTTCCAGAATGCGACACTTGCATGGTTCAAAAGTTTAACTTGTGCAGTTCATAAGTTCCTGTTTTTACACCTTCGACTTTTTTGCATTTTTCCGAAAAATGTGAAGAGACAGAAAATTCCCGAAGGTCATCTATTTTCATGAGTTAAACTATTTTTAAGACATCTTCATCTTTTTAAGGGCACCTTCGCTTTTTTGCGAAAAATGCGAAGAGACAGAAAAATCCCAAAGGTCGTCTAAAATAAACGAGGAACGTTCCAGCGACGTCCTCGTCCGCGTCAACGATAATGATTCATTGACCGTATACACTATGTACAATTGTCACAAAAGCCATATACTTCCAAGTACAATGACTTACCTAATTAGGTGAAAATCACTTATTGTAGTTAATACATGAATGAAATCTATAAATAGATCATCCAAGCACAGATTGTGGGGTTGCTCCATCCATGAGATGCATTATTTGGGCCTCCCAATTCGCCTTCAATTTTGGTTGTAATCGCTATTTGTATTGTGCTTCAGTATAATATAACAACAACTTGTCTTTTATCTATGTACAACGTAGATGAATGGTTGTTTGATCGTGCTTGTTTACTCACTCTGATCAGAACACGAACGTTTATGACTCCTCAGTTTTTTGATCAGACGATGACTGTCTTTGACGCTTGAGGAACTCATGATATCATATTGCTCTTTCATTTATTTCAGAACTAGACTTCACATTGAATATGATTTCAGTAGTACCACACACAAACCATCTCTAATTTCTTCGGTGGACTGTACTCCTGTTTTTAGAGTATTAACTTTTAAGATCCTGTTGGGCAATCAAAACACATAAAGCTGTGATTATCTTTAGCATAAGCTGTCTATTAGACTATTTTTGCACTTAGCAGTCGATTAGAATGGGAGAGCCGTTCCGTAATATTCCTGCTCTCTTCTCCATTCTCGTTCTTCCTATCTCCCTTGCCCCATCAGATTGGTATTAGAGCATAACTCAAATAAACCAAGAGATTAAGTTTGTTCTATTTGTATACTGTTATCATGTCTCATATAGGTAGCTCTTCATCTTCATCACTCAGTGAAGCTAGAGTCATTGACAAGTTCAATGGTTCTAACTTCTACATCTGGAAGTTAAAACTTAGAATGACGTTGATAGATAGAGATCTTTGGGATGTAGTAGGTGCAAACCTGAAACCAGAAGATGGTGATTAAGCAAAGGCATGGAGGATCAAAGATCAGAATGCCTTAGCATGTATCACACTCAATCTGACTAACTCCCAAATATCTTACGTTACCACGTGCAAAACCTCTAAGGAAGCACTGGACTTGTTATCAAGTCTCTATGAGACTCACGATATAACCACGAGATTACATCTTAGAAGGAAGTTCTTTACTCTTAGCATGTCTGATTCTACTGCCATCACTTCTTACATCAATAGCTTCAAGTCCCTGTTAGATCAGTTATCAGCTGTAGGATGTTCTATTCAAGATGATGATGCCATTATGACCTTGCTTGCTTCTCTTTCAAAGTCGTATGAACACTTTGTGGTGATGATCTCCACACAACCCAACCTCACTCTTCAAAAGGTGATCGGTCATCTTCTTCAAGAAGAAATGCGGAGAAAGACTAGCAGCCTGTCCATCAAAGACAAATCCATGGCTCTATACACCAAGAAGAAAGACTATTCCAAGAGCAAGAATCAAGTGCAACAGCAATAGCAGAAGCCTCATACTCAAGGTGAGCATGGTGGATCGTGTAAGAAGCTTTTCTGCAGATATTGCAAGAGAGACAATCACGACATCAAGGAGTGTTGTATCCAAATCTACAACGAGGCAAAGAAGCAGCAACAACAGTAGCAGCCAGACTCCTTCAACGCGACCGAATTCAAGGAGTAAGACACACACTTGTTAATGGCTTACAACAGTAGTGAAGATTGTGATAGCTAGTACCTGGACAATGGTGCTACCCAACACATGACCTCTTGCAAGGAATGGTTTATGGAGTACACAACTTATTGTGAAAAAAAGTACAAAAAGGACCAAGAGTGGATCCTAATCTGATCCTCAAGAGGGATTGGTTGTCAGATTACTTGATCTATCAATCTACTTCAGATTAAGATCAATCTAGATCAATTCTAGACACAAAATCCTAAAGTGTACTTTATGGTTTCACACGTGTGAAACACTGTCTGAGTATGGACTCCAACCTGAAAATCAAGTACACATTGATAGAACCTCAAAACAATCAAAACAAATGTAGACAAATGGAGAGAATCGCTCAAAATTGCTTCCAAAATCAAGATTGGTGTCTCACATTGATTATGGCCAAATGTCTCTCTATATATACAATAAGTGGGAGCTTGTGGTACTGATCATCCCTATGATCCCACATGTGTGAAGGTCTTTGTCATATGATGATTCATCATGCAAAACTGACACTTGGACAAAACCTTTTATTTTGAGCACTTTTGGTCCATTTTCCTTCTATATGGAGATCTACTTGAAAATCTTCTAGAAGTCAAAATTCGTCTACTTCAGCTTATTCCACACATGTGAGCTGTCCTCTACACATGGGATGTGACACCTAAGCAAAGGATGTGGCTCATGCAAGCAATAGATTGATGCCATGTGTCATATGTCTAGAAAACTAGTTTTTGGCCTTTTTAGCCACTAGAACTTGAATTAAATCATATGTACAAACTATATGATTATGGTACATGACAAGTACACTATTTTCACACGTGGGAACAGGCTCCACACATGTGTGTTTATCTATATACAAGATTTTTGGCCTCTACCAAGCTTATTTTTGCATTTTTCACACTCCTCCTCAAAAATCTAGCTTGGTAAATCTAGCTTGATGGAAAACATGATGATCTTGAACTTGACTCCATGGGCTGAATTGGTCTTTGCTGGTTCAAAAGGTGTGAAGATCAGCCAATGAGCTTGATGTTGATGTGAAATCACCATATCCATGATAGTGCTTCTTTGATGTTGACATCTTTGATGAACTTGAGAGCTTTGCACCAGCCTAGCATCTTCGAAATTGATTCCTTCCAAATTTCATGTAGATGCTTGACTTTGAGGCTTGCTCCTTCTTCATGTGCATGATCCTCCATGAGAAAATAAAAATTTCTTCTTGACTTATCAGGATCACAAATATCTCACATCATATTACCATGATCTAGAGAATTAGACTTATCCAAATTGGCAAGACTATGCAGGCTATAATAACAAAGTGTTTGCATCATATCTTCATGCTTGTTTACCATGCTAATCTCAGATCCAATGAGGCTAAATACTTCATTATGGAGATAAGTGCCTTTAGAAGATGATTCACTTACTCTCATAAAGAGTTTACAATTTGCCTCAATACAAATTTTCAAACTATGAGTGAACAAATCACTTTTGCTCTTGCATGACTCAAGAGCATACATTTGATGAAATAGCCATTTGCTTTCTAATTGATTTAAAATCAATTTCAATCTTTTAAGAACATCATCTATGTTCTCAAGAGAGACTTCATACTCAACTAGTATGGCTTTACTCCAATTTTGAGATGCAATGATCTCACTAAAGCAAATTGATTTATTAAATGACATAAGAGAAGTAAGTATGAGATGTATACCACATGAGATATGCTCCTCTTTCCCTTGAAATGTGAGCCACATGGATTCAACCATATTTCTTGAGTTTATTTTTGGAATCACAATTTGAGAAGGTCTCTCCTCCTCAATCCTTGGCACATTTGAACCTTGAGATGACTCCTTAAGGTCCTCTTCATGGTGCTCCTTTTTGATGGAAATCCGAGACCTCCATGTCTCATAATGATCACAACAAGTATGACCATTCAATATGCACTTCCTATGATTATCAAGATTACTTATGCTAGAAGCATAAGTCCAAAAACCACCACAACTTGGCATGATTTTTCCAATATTGAAATCAAAAGCTATTTCCATCTCAATAAGGCTAACTACTTGCTTATGGATATAAGTGTCCACTTTGGATGCTTCACTTATTCTCATAAGATGTTTACAACTTGCCTTTAAGATTGAAAACTTACAGTTTTCATCTTTATGAATGAACACATCATTCATGATCTAATTGAAACCAAAAGATCCTACATTATGAAGATATTTCCATTTCCTTGACTTCATAACTAATGTAAGCTTACAAGGAAAACATATTTTGCTATCTTTTAAGGCATCACACTCAACTAGCATTGCCTTAAGCCACCTTTGAGATACAAAAATCCCTTCAAAGCAAAATAGATCTTCATAAGTTGACATGAGAGCATAAATGAAACTATTTTCATTTTGTGATTGATGCTCCTTATTCTTGACTGATTTCTCTTGGATCATAATAATAAGTTTGAACTTATCTAAAGTTTCAAGCAAAATACTTTCCAAGGACATAAAATAAATCCAAGTTACTTTCATGAAAGTGACATCTATCTTTGCATCTTGAACCAAACAATGCACTTCCAAATGAAAAATTTCAAAAGCTTTGACATGTGTTGTGACGGACTCTTGAAGACAAATCTTGCAAGTCCTTGTGAGACTCCAAGCCTCATTCACCTTTCCACAAAGGAAACACCTTTCCTTGGACTTGTCCTTCTTGTATTTGCATTTTGAACTTGAAGCTCCATCCTTCACCTCGGTCCCCTTGCTTTGGTTCCCCTTGGATGGATTGGTCTTCTTTTTGTAGCATCTTGAGAAAATATATCCTCCCTTGCCACAAAGGTTGCACTTAGGATCCTTTCTTTCCTTCAATAGGATGCCACCTATTGATGCTATGTGTATAAAGACCTGTGATATGATTCTACAAATGTAATTTGTGACTCTCAAGAGACTAGATTTGAACATCTTCAACAATCTAGAAGGATCCACAAAAGATCTAACTCACAAACCTAAGAGACATTTTTCACACTAACAACACATAATGAGCTTCTAGATCTTGCCCTCTACAAAGGAATGAACTCTTAGAAAATTGGATCTCTCTCTACACATTTGTCATAGACACCTTAATGACTCTTTTCAAACCTTACAATCACTCAAACAAATTGAGTAGGGTTGAACAATGTGACTTGGATCTCAATCTCTTTTCTAGAACTCTCAATTTAAGCCAATCTATGTCAAATTCTACAAAAGATTTGCATTGATGCTCTATATGCACTAGAAAGTCTCAAAGGTTTCACTTGGAGGACAGATCCAAGGATGTTTTCTAGCAAATTGATGCTTCTAAACTTGACCCTATCACTCTTGAACAAATCTAGAGTGATGGTACAATGGATTTCATCCTCTCACCTTGCATATCACTCCTTAATCTATGATTTTTAGCAAAATCTCTCTCAACTTCAACATGCACTCAAAAAATCAGAGATAATCAATCAATGCACCTAATTCAAGCTTAAAATTTAATTTCTTGGCTGATCTAATCCAAAAACTAATCAAAGGATTAGATTCTCTATAGAAAATGCTTGATTATGCACAAAAATCTCTCAAATTGGGTGTGTGAGTCAAATTGTACAAATTTTTGAATTTTCTCAGCCAAAATCGGAGCTGTACGGCCTCACACGTGTGAAAAGAGTTCCTACAGCCCACAACAAGATTTGGACCAAAATTTTTGAGGATAGCTATCAAATCCAACTCGCTACACAAAATTTGACTAGTTTTTAAAAACTGCTAATTTTGGCTTTGATTTGGATTAACCCTATAAATTTCAACAAAACCTCTTGTACTAGGCTCTGATACCATGTGCAAAGAGTACAAAAAGGACCAAGAGTGGATCCTAATCTGATCCTCAAGAGGGATTGGTTTTCAGATTACTTGATCTATCAATCTAGATCAATTCTAGACACAAAATCCTAACAAGAACAATCATTAACTGAAGGTAAGTGTACTTTATGGTTTCACACGTGTGAAACACTGTCTGAGTACAATACTCGAGGAAGATACTACTATGACTACATGCACTAGAGTCAGAAATCTTTACATACTCTCTAATTCCGTTGCATTAGCTGGTATCTCTAATGAAAATGTAAACGACAATGCTGTTCTGTGGCATAGTCGATTTGGACATGTGAATACAAGATCACTTTCTTATATGCGTTGTAATATTGGATTTCCCTTCTTCATTAGATAGGAAATCTTTCTTTTGTGAATCATGCATCTATGGGAAGCACTCTAGAAGCAAGTTTCCAAAATCACATTCCATCAAAACAAAGCATGTATTGGATCTTGTACATAGCGATCTCTGTGGTCCAATGCCAACTCCACCATGAGGAGATGCATAGAAATCCAGTATCATTTCATTCGGGAGAAAGTTTTCTTAGGGCAAATGATCCTTCAATACTGCTTCACAACAAAAATGGTTGCAGACATCTTCACCAAAGCACTTCCCAAGAATAAGCACCAGAAGTTCTTCAACATGCTGAACCTGACGAAGATACCAAGGCACCAACTGTGACCTTAAGGGAGACTGTTGGAAATTAAGCCCACAATTGTCTCCTTGGTGAATGACTAATTTCTATTTCATGATTTCTTCTTGCATGTTTATTGATCATTGATCTAGGAACAGGTGCAACCAACTTTGGTTCTACGTCTGCTCATCTGATACCTACAGGAATCACAAACTTAGACAGCCAATTGATTTGAAGAACGTCTACAATGGGCTTCCGGTTGATCTCCAACAAAGGGTAACCAATCCTATCACAATTTTTAGTTCAGATGTTAAGCTCAATAACTTTCATTGAAGACTTGGCCATCTTCAACAACTTCCATGAAATTAGCATTTAGAACAAGTCTACAGAAATACATTACTTTTTTGACAGTCTGCATAAATACACTATGTTTTCAACAGCTTCGGCTTTTTTGCATTTCCCTGAAATGTGACACTTGCATGGTTCAGAAGTTTAACTTGTGTAGTTCAAAAGTTTCTGTTTTTACACCTTCGGCTTTTTTGCATTTTTCCAAAAAATGTGAAGAGACATAAAATTCTCGAAGGTCATCTATTTTCATGAGTTACACTGTTTTCAAGACATCTTCACCTTTTGAAGGGCACCTTCGCTTTTTTGCAAAAAATGCGAAGAGACAAAAAATCCTGAAGGTCGTCTAAAATAAACGAGGAATGTTCCAGCGACGTCCTCGTTCTCGTCAACGATAATGATTCATTGACCGTATACACTATGTATAGTTGTCACATAAGCCATATACTTCCAAGTACAATGACTTACCTAATTAGGTGACAATCATTTATTGTAGTTAATACATGGATGAAATCTATAAATAGATAATCCAAGCACAGATTGTGGGGTTGTTCCATCCATAAGACACATTATTTGAGCCTTTCAATTACGCCGTCAATTTCGGTTGTAATTGCTATTTGTATTGTGCTTCAGTGTAATAGAGGAGCAGCTTGTCTTTTATCTATGTACAACGTAGATGAATGCATGTTGTGATTGAATGCACTTTCCTGGCTATTTGATCATGCTTGTTACTCACTCTGATCAGAACACGTATGTCTACGACTCCTCAGTTTCTGATCAGACAATGGCTATTTTGGACGTCTGAGGAACTCGCGATATCATACTACTCTTCCATTTATTTCAGAACTAGGCTTCACATTGAATTTGATTTCAGTAGTACCACACACAAACCATCTGTAATATCTTCGGTGAAATGTACTCTAATTTCTAGAGTATAAATTGATTTTTAAGATCATGTTGGGCAATCAGAACACATAAAGCTGTGATTATCTTTAGCATAAGCTATCTATTAGACTGTTTTTGCACCTAGCATCCGATTAGAACGAGAGAGCTGTTCTGCAATGTTCTTGCTCTCTTATCCGTTCTCGTTCTTCCTATCTCCCTTACCCCATCATATATTGCCAGCCCAATCACCGTCAACATAACCTTATAACCTAGGTAAAGCGTTTTGCTTCCTATACACCAAGCCAAGGTTAGGTGTGCCCTTCACGTACCTTAAGATCCTTTTCGTTGCTTTCCAATTATCCAAAATGGGTGATGACATAAATTGGCTAATCAAGCTCACAACATCTAGCAAATATCAAGATGAGTAGTCATAAGATAAAAAAAACTTCCAACTAGTTGACGAAATAGTGTAGCGTCAACTTGACCACTACCATCAATATGGGACAACTTATTACTAGCTTCACATGGAGTGATGGAAGGTTTGCACTCTATCATGTGGAATCTCTCTAGAATATCATGAACATATTTGCTTTGACATAGCCTGATGTTGTTGCTATTCTGCCATACTTCGACCCCAAGCAATAATGCATAAGATCTAAATCTGCCATCTCAAATTGCTTGCACAAGTTGGCTTTGATGGAGTGAATGAGATTCTCATCATTGCCCGTGATAATTATATCATCAACATAAAACAAAACCAAGGCAATGCTATCATTGTTTATAAGAACATAAAGATTTGGATCTAAACTTGTTCTCATAAACTCGTGAGAGAGAAAGTAATGATCAATACGTCCATACCATGCATGTGGCGCTTGCTTGAGACCGTAAAGTGCTTTGTGTAGCTTGCATACCCTATGTTCCTGTCTCTTTGCAACCAAGCCTTGTGGTTGGAGCATGTATACTTCCTCTTCTAGGTCACCATTCAAGAATGCAGATTTCACATTCATTTGGTGGATCTTCCACCCAAAATGAGGTGCTAAGGCAATGATTAGGCGTAGTGTAGTCCACTTAGCCACTAAAGCAAATGTCTCCTCATAGAAATCCCCTTGCTTTACTCATAGCCTTTTACCAGTAAGCATGCCTTATGCGTTGCGATCGTGCCATCCACATGAAACTTTGTTCTATATACCCATTTGTTGTCAATGGGTCCATAGATCAAACAACTCCCACATATCATGCATGTGGATTGATTCCATTTCCTCTTCCATTTCCCTTTGCCACTCTTTGAAATCCTTTGCCTCATCAAAGGTTGATGTCTCTCGACACTCCCGAATGTCGCTCATTAGGACATAGTTCACATGATAACGATCATGAGCTTTCCTTTCCCGCATTGATTTTCTCACTTCTTCCTACAAACTAGATTCAGATTGAATCATCTTCGCATCTTTCATTATCTCTTCATATCATTTTGGTACCTTAGATTTTGGTGACACATTTCTTGGTGAGTACGTGTCCCAAGGAGTGTCCAAGGATCGTCTCGTACTTCCAGCAAGTTTTTCCTTTGTTGCACCTAACTATCGGCCAATACCTTCCCCTAGGCTCATGGATTGGTGGAGTTCTCTCATACTCATATTCTTGAGCCTATCCTCTTGTGCAACATCCTGAAGAAAAAAACTAAGTCCCAACAAGCTCCTCTCCTCGGGTAGAGAGAGAATAGAGTAGTTGGTCTCGGGTAGAGAGAGAAGGAAATACAAGCAAAACTTGAGTGCTCCCAAATTGACTCAAAAAACTCACAAAGATTATGATTGGTAAAGAGAGTACATATAAAACTCGTGGAGATCCAAGCTTCAATCCTAGCCTCTCTGATCCTATTGGATGAGTGATGCATCCATCTTACAATTCTATTGGACCCTTCATATGGATTTCTCAATTTTGATTGGACCCTTTGACTTTTGCCAACACTTTAACTTGATCACTCATCAAATTACATCTACACAAGTGTCACAAGCCTAACTAGCTCGAGTTTGCATCACAATCTACTTTTGGCCAAATTGTGTCTCCCGGTTGAATTGACCATTTTGCCCTCTATGCCAATTTTGGCCCTATCAAAGTCCTACACCGAGATGCTTGACATTAAAAAATTATCAAACCCCTAAAGCTAAGATAGATAACTTTTTGTAATTTTCACACTCCTCCCCAAAAGATATCTAATCTAAAAAAGCATGGATCTTGGAATCATTCCAAGATTGGATCTATGTTTGATGAAGGAACTTTTGAGTAGTCACTTGGTGAGTAGATCGGCAATACAAGATGATGAATCAATATGATCTAAATGGATCTCTCCTCCAATAAGCTTCTTAGCCATCTTCCAGTGATGGATCTTTAAATCTTGCATAGATTGGCTCAATTTGTGCACACAAGAGCTCAAGTCGGGCTAGTGATGGTAAGCCATATCAAGGAGCCAGTAAGACTCCTAAAAAGTGTGATGTCCTCAAAGGATCTTTGAGTCACCTTTATTAGGATCTTCTACAATGTGCTCCATTGGTGTATCAATGCCCTTACAACTTTCCATATGAAATTTTTTTAACATAGCAAGAGCATATCTAGATTGACAAATAAAAGCATAATCATCATGAAAGTCAATCTCTAGCTTAAGATATAGTGGATATCTCCTAGATCTTGCATCTTAAATTCTTTTCCAAGTGCTATTTTGGTCTCTTCAACCAATTTGATACAACTTCCACAAAGGATAATGTCATCTACATATATAGATGAGAAGAATAACAATAGTACTAGCAACAAACTTGATATACATGGAAGGATCATAGTCACTAAGAGTGAATCCTAGTGAGATAACAAAAGAGTTGAGACTTTCATACCAAGATCTTGGTGCTTGCTTGAGTCCATAAAGACTTTTGAAAAGCAAGCACACTTTTGATTCATCCTTGAGGTTGTTCCATATAAATTTCCTCTTCAAGATATCCATTGAGAAATGCATTGGAAAAATCCCCAATTGGAACACCTTCCACTTGAAATAGATAACAAGAGATATAAGAATCCTTATTGTCACCATCTCGCCACGGGGTGCAAAGGTCTCTTCATAATCAAGTCCATGGATTTAAGCAAATCCCTTGGCACATAATCTTGCCTTTTACTTGTTGATGGGGATTGACAAATTGCGAGTAGATAATTGCAAGTTTTTTTGTCCATAAATCATAGATAGTCATGATTAAACAATAATAAAAAAAAATACCATGATGCCCTTCACACTAAACCAAAAAATAATCTCTGCATTTAATAAACCATGGAGCATCGATTATACATTGGACAAGTATTTTATTGCAGAACACTTGTAGGAAAATGTATATAAAGTATCACAAAACATTCATACCCAATATAAAAAGGTTAGGGTTTGGCCAGTAAAAAATTTAAAGTAAAATAATAAATCCAAATCATATTGCAAATAACATGTAAGTATCAAAGTTAGAAGTTGTTTAAACAAGCAACATCAATGCACATAATAATTAATGGTGGTCATCATATATATATATATATATATATATATATATATATATATATATATATATATATATATATATATATATATATATATATATATATATATATATATATATATATATATATATATATATATGGGAACTTTGACATATTTTATCATCCCACAAATTTAACAAGCCATGATTTTGGTTTTGTAGATGAAATGCCACTAGTGATCATTTGATTCTTGCTCAATTCTTTAGTTTAATTTCTCCATTAACCAACCTCCTGAAAGCATGATCATGAATTCAAAAGAGGGTTGATTGTAGATCATCTGCTTGTGGATTATGGTCTCTGACCAAGAATGGCCCATGATAACTTTTTATAGCTATGTTGTAACATAAATAGACTTACAATTTTGCATCAATTTTGAGCAATCAAGGTCTCTCAATAGGATAAACTAGAGTGGAAATAGGTTTGTTTGGATTTGGTTTATTGTTTTATTAGCTCAAAAGCCAAGATATATTATTTTCAAAATTTTGGTCCCATATCAAAAAGCTTTGCTTGGAGCCTTGTGTACTTTCTAGCTCTTGATGAGATATATCTATTGATGTGGTCAAAGGCTAATTTGGGCTAGTACTTTTTGAGTTATAGATACACATGGGAGCACCTCCTTCATTTTTTAAATAGTCATTTGGGATTTTGTACAAATTTCTTATGTGCTTTGTGTTGAAAGTGGCAAAATTGTCAAAAAAACAGTTTAATTTTCAACTCGAGTGGTGCCAAGATTGGTTATTTTGTTTGAGGTATGTAGATTGATTAAATTCATGGAGATATCGATTTGAGTGTTTTGAGAAAATATATTCCAAGAAATACTGGTTGGCATGATCAGTACTGTTTTGAGAAAAGAACTCGCAAAATGTCTAGACTCCTTGTTGATGGTTCCATCTTGATTGTACTTGATTCAAAATACCCACTTGGATCCAATGATGTGCGTGTTGGATGGAACTCACAAGTTCCCAAGTGGAGTCGGTGATCAATGCATCATATTTTTGCTTCATGGCCTCACATCACTAGGCCAAAATGGGTGAAAAATGACGGCCAAAAATCGTCATTTAAGTCGGTTTTAATGATGGTTTTGAGGGTCATCATTTAATCCATGTCATTAAAACCAATGGTTGAAATGACGGACAAAAACCGTCATTTATGTTATCTTAAATGACGGCCAACAAAAAGTCGTCATTTATTTATTTTTAATCTAAAAAAATGATGACAAAATATCCTCATATAAACCATCTTAAATGACAGTCAAAAATCGTCATTTAAATCAACTTAAATGACGACCATTAAAAACTGTCTTTTTTTTTTTTTTGCCAAAATGGAGAATAAATGACGGCCAAAAATCGTCATTTAAATCAACTTAAATAATGGCCATTGAAAGCCGTCCCTTTTATTTTGCCAAAACGAAAGATAAATGACGGCCAAAAACCGTCATTTAAATCAATTTAAATGACGGTCATTTAAAACCGTCCTTTTTATTTTGCCCAAACGGAAGGTAAATGACGGCCAAAAACCGTCATTTAAGTGGACTCTAATGATGGTCATTAAAAATCATCTTTTTTATTTTGCCAAAATGGAGAATATATGACGGCCCAAAACCATAATTTAAATCAATTTAATATGGCCATTATAAACCGTCCTTTTTATTTTGCGAAAACAAAGAAGAATAAATGACGGCCAAAAATCGTCATTCAAATCAACTTAAATGATGGCCATTAGAAACCGTCCTTTTTTATTTTGCCAAAACGAAATATAAATGACGGCCAAAAACCGTCATTTAAATCAATTTAAATGACGGCCATTAAAAACCGTCATTTTTATTTTGCCCAAACGAAAAGTAAATGACGGCCAAAAATCGTCATTTAAGTGGACTTTAATGACGGTCCTTAAAAACCGTCTTTTTTATTTTGCCAAAATGGAGAATAAATGACGACCCAAAATAGTCATTTAAATCAATATAAATGATGGCCATTATAAACCGTCCTTTTTATTTTGCCAAAATGAAGAAAAATAAATGACGGCCAAAAACCGTCATTTAAATCAACTTAAATGACGACCATTAAAAACCATCCTTTTTATTTTGCCAACGAAGAATAAATGACAGCCAAAAACCGTTATTTAAGTCAACTCAAATGACGGTCAATAAAAATCATCTTTTCTATGTAGTGGGAGATAAATGACGGTAAAACACCGTCATTTATTCGACTTAAATGACGGCCAATAAAAATCGTCTTTTGTATTTTGCCAAAATGAGAATAAATGATGACAAAAAATAGTCAAATAAATCAACTTAAATGATGGTCATTAAAAACAAACGACGGCCATGAAATTGGTTCTTCTTAATTTTCCAAATGTAAAATAAATAATGAGCAAAAATTGTCATTTAAGTCAACTTAAATGACAACCATTGTCATTTTTCTTGTGATTAATATCTTATGCTTTGGTGTGAACCAAAAGTAGAGTGATCAATTGTAACACACACATTATAGCTAGACTAATTTAGTACAAATCATTGAAACTCATCAAATATAAAAAGAAATTATGTAAATAATGATCTCTTAAGACCCTTGTGATTTTACAATGAGAGTTTTTGGCCATGCAAATTGTAATCCAACAACTTCTGCTAATGTTTGGAATTCTTCATGTGGTTTTAGGAGTTCTTCCTTTGGTGATAATACTTCCTTCACCCATAAAAGATAATAATCATCTCCAATGGAACTACAATGCCATGTGCTTTTAGGATCTTTACTCTCTAAAGTGCCACGGGCAACGACCTTTCTATTGATGTTCAGAATGTCTATTGTTGCACCAAGTGCAATGACCTAATTTCATCAACATGGATGTGTCATTCGATACAAGTATAGGTTTATCTTATAACGTAAATGAAACTTTATATTACTAAAGCAAGAAAATTTAAAAACAGAATGGAGCTTCATTCTTACCAAACAAATTAATATTTTGATCGTACTTATGTTATGAATACATAGGTTAAAAATCGTACTAATGTTATGAATAAATAGGTTAAAAATATTGACCTCTTTTCTAATTCGTCTTGCTCCTTATAGACGAGCATTCTTTTATTTTATTTTTATTTGAACTCTCTCCTCATCTTGATTGGTTGTAGTCTTCTATTGGAATCACATATAAAATTAAACATGATAGTAAAACTGATCATTACATTTGAAATAATGACACGCT
The DNA here is from genome assembly GCA_029204225.1 of Diphasiastrum complanatum. Classification (NCBI taxonomy): domain Eukaryota; kingdom Viridiplantae; phylum Streptophyta; class Lycopodiopsida; order Lycopodiales; family Lycopodiaceae; genus Diphasiastrum; species Diphasiastrum complanatum. The sequence continues at coordinate 31,260 of MU834575.1, read as the reverse complement.
GAAATTTCAAGACTACAAACTACCATTTATTGTACAAATAAAACATACCAGAGAAGTTTCAAGAAGCTCCCTGGTTTAAGATTAGTTTTTTTGCTGCAAAAATGACAGATTTACTCATTACAAGCATTAAAAATTTGTGACCTCAATGATGTAGGATGTGCGCCTCTCCTACTTTCAAGCGTAGGACTACTACAGACAAAAGAATCTTTGGCAGATACCTAAAATGATACAAAATAGTTTTCAAATCAAAATACAATTAACATTTTGTAACATTTAAACACATGATGACACACACGAATAGAATATATGTGTGTGTGTGTGAGTAAGAGGCTAAACACGTGCCAATTAGAGTGTAGACAAGTGTAAAGCTTTTGTTTGATGAATTCCAAGAGGTCCAATAGGATTTAGAGGTGGAACCTTGTGAGGTCCAATAGGAAATTGAGGTGTGCTTGAATATAGTCCAATAGAATTAAGAGGTGCATGGATCAATGGTCCAATAGGATCAAGAGGTGACAAAGTATGGTCCAATCATAGTTAAGCATAGTGGTAGCTCGTGGATCTACTAGTATCATTGTACTCCTCATTTTGGATCTGATTGATTTGGTGATTTCATGGATTTTGTGGGTTATTGAGTTTCTAGCTTTCTCTCTCTACCCGAGAGCTCATGATGGTTTTTCTCTCTCTACCCGAGGAGAGCAGCTTGTTTTTACTTAGATTATTTTTTGAACACTTCCCACACGTGTGAGTGAGAGTTGAAAGTGACTGAATGCATGTAGTAGTGTGTTTTTGCCATGGAATCAAAGATAGATCTTGAATCTCAATCTAGCCTTGATCTTGGTGCATCTACACACCTTAGGAGATCACAAGTACATGTAGTGGACAATCCACACATGTGAAATTCAACAACAAGAACCTTGTATGTAGAGAGAAAAAAGATTCTATAGGCACATGAACCTATCTCTTGATTGATGCAAACAATCTAGCTTGACAATCTTAAGGCAAGACACACAAGCATGCATTCTGTCATCCAAATATTGGCATTAGCATTGAGAGGACACTTGATAAAAAATAGTAAGTATAAAGACTGTTGCTCTCATGTAGAGAGAGAAGCGACAATTTTCAACAGTTGTATGATCCTGATACCCAACAAATCTTGTATAGCCGGGATATAGTCTTTATTAAGGATCAGTTCATCAACATCAAAGGCAAGGATATTGCTCCAGGAGAACCTTCATCACCTGCCATTGACACGACTGTCCGAGCTTCTAGCTCAGGCATGTCCATTGTTGACCCACTTTTTGACAACAAATCAAACGAAGACGTTGCTGGTACCCAGCAACAAGTCCCAAGAGTGGTTCTTCAATCGAATCCTCCCACAAGATCAAGCCGAGTGTATACTCCTGAGTTTGCATGTCTCTTGATACAAGAACCGACAACACTCGAAGAGGCAGTCAGCCAACCAGACTCAGGCTCTGGAGAGAAGCTATGGACAAAGAATATTCAGGCTTTGATCAAGAACCAGATGTGGTCACTAGTCGGAGCTCCTATTGGTTGCAATATCATTGATTGTAAATGGATCTTTAAGATCAAATACAATGCCAACGGAACAATTGATTGAAGGAAGGCAAGACTGGTAGCACGATGATTCACTCTAATCCCCAACATCAACTACAACGAGACTTTCAGTCCAGTAGTGGAACATTCGTCTAAGAATTGGTTGTGAAGAATAAAAAGCTATCCAACTTTTCTGTAGGGGTTGATGAGGAAAATCATCTTGCTTGTGCATTTACAAGCATGTACAAACTCAAGCTACATGACATGCACAATGTCTAGATGGTCATATTTACTTTGTTCCATTGTATATCAAAGGTATGTGAATTGAGCACATGACCTTATAGGTAAGGGCGAGTTTGAGTTAGGTAGATTTAGATTTGATGACATGCATAAAACTAGATGACATGCAAAATCAGTTAGTGTGCATGCACGCAACATGCAATCACGGCATGCAACATGCAAGTCAATATACATGTTCTACACATGTCCGAGTCATCTAGGGAAATCACAGGCAAGACATGCAAACAGTATTTGACACATGCATGTAGTTTTGTAGGTTCATAGTTGAGAAATTGACATTTGGACAAAGTAGGTAGAAGTTAGGTGCAATTTTAGCATGCAAGCTGTTAGGTGTCAATATGGTAGTAGTTTACACTTGATTAGGTGTAGAGAATGCATTGAATGCAAGGAGTACCACGAATTTTGGCTCTCCTATATATGTACATATCATTCTCATTCATATCTAATGATGAATTATCTAATGTCATAATGTCAAAATTGGATCTCATGCTATTTTGCTTGTTTTGATATTCTCTTTCTAACTTGAGATTGGTGTCTTCTTCATACATTATTTTGGTTATGTATTCTTTCTATTTGTGAGAAATTAGTTTTGCTTTGATCTGTAGCATTCTAGATTGTGCTCTAGCCTCAGATTTGTTGGTAGATTGCAAGATTGCTCTACAGGTGATCTGTGTGCCACCACAAAGCATGGTCAAGATCATTCACACATTCCTTGTGGATCCCCACACGTGTGAATTTGCTGGATTTTTCACACTGGTTACCCTACAAGCCAAACAAAACATCATTTAGTAAAAATCTCTCTCTCTCTCTCTCTCTCTCTCTCTCTCTCTCTCTCTCTCTCTCTCTCTCTCTCTCTCTCTCTCTCTCTCTCTCTCTCTCTCTCTCTCTCTCAAGCTCTTGTTGTAGTTTTGTTCTTAACAATCATTTAACATAAGGAATATCATAAATGGCCAAATTAAAATTAGTTATACATTTCTAACAAGTTGAATCAACAAAATTTTGGGTATGCATGCATACATGAGGCATTGGAGGCAGTGGTGTATTTTGGGTCATGCGAAGAATCTCGGCTTGCATTCGTATCAAACTATCTTGGAATTCTTTGATCCTTGACTCCTCCTTTGCCTCCACTTTTGCCTCCACTTGTGAATCCAACCTTGCATCGACAAGTCTATCTACCTCTTCCAAGCTGACATAATTAGATCTATGCCTACGATCAAGTAGCGCTGCATGTCCTCTATTTAATTTTCCAAAATAAGCATCTAGAGGAACGCTAGCCTCAACCCCGACGGTTTCATCCAAACACTAGCAATTGGAAGAACAAACGAAATGTTAGTTGAAAATTAGATATTGTTACATTGACCATATAGATAATTTTCTTTCAACGAACTTACATACCTGTATTTTCTTCTTTGCAAATTCATTAAGCTCTCCATGATTTTTACTTCCTTTGAAAGTATGTGCACAAATGAAAAGCTCTATAGCTGATGGTTCTCGTCCTAACTCTTTTTCCTATGACAAAATTGAAGAAGAAGTCACATAATTATGACCCACGTGCAAACTTCTCATGAATTTTGCACGATTTGCACTGTTTCTTTCTCTCATCTTCTGTTGAAAGCCAAATGTACAAATCATAAAGTTAAATTATACAAAATATTTTTTTTATTTACATACATAAGTGAAATACAATAATGTTTTTTCTTGAATACCTGGTGTTCTCTGGAGAATCGTAAATCTATTGAAATTTGAGCCACTTTTCTTGATCTTGCAACCAGCGAGGCTTACTTGGCTCTTCTCCCTTTGCATGTGCATCGGCTATAGTTTTAAAGACCTATAAATTCACATGTTTGATACAATTAGTTGATATGAACTGTAGATACAAATATGACTTTATATTTTAGATGAAAATTTAATTATTGTTCATTGGTACATTAAAAAGACCATATAATTCTACTTATTTCTATAAGAAAGTACCTCATGCCGTAAATTACGAAAGATATGTGAGAATTTGTCTTTGAAATACTTGTCCACATATTTACACTTTTATGAAGCCTAGCACATGACAATACAAAAACATCAAAAATGACATTTTATGCTTTAAATATATCATCTAAAAAAATAAAATAAAGCATGCACATTTTATATGAATTGTTTCACATGTTGTATACCTCGAGTCCTTGCTTTACAACATCAATTTCAACCTTTGGACAATTCTTGACATTAGATACTGTAAGGTCAACTCGAGATGATATTAGGTTTCTAAACCTCTATACAAATCTTTCTCGATGATCACCTCTAGGTTGACCTCCATCTATGGTTTCCACAACAATTTGACCCTCTATTGTTTTTTCCTCTCTCACTGTTTTTCTTCTACATGCTCTTTTATCTATTTGTCTATATCTACAAGAGAGACAAGATTATCTACTGGTACGGGATTGATCGTCTCATGAGAGCCTATTGTACCTGCATAGATAAAAGAATACAATACATTTATTGATTCATACGAAAATTTTGCAACCAATTTAACTGTGATAATATAAATTGCATGACATTCAAACCCTTCATGATTGAGCACCTCGTGGTGACGATGGTAGACTATTGGCCTCTCTTATTGCCTCGTCATCATCACAATGACTCATAAAAAGAGGGTCATGATTATCTGGCACAGTAGGAATTACCATCTCATGAGAACCAAAGATATCTGCATACATGAAAAATAAGAATATCATAATAAAATTTAGCAAAAGTGTCAAGTTATTAGGTAAAAAATTAAATACTTTATACAATACCTTGTGGTGGATGTGGAGGACCACAATCCTCTTCTATTGCCTCGTCATCAATATAACGACTTCTCCGGGTCGATACTCTTCTTCTGCATCTTCATTAGATGAAGCAGTGTCATATATAAGAGGCTTTGTCTCCTTCAAACAATTACGTCTAGGACGACCGATTTCCACATATGCAATAATTGTATTTATTCTCTCGCGATAGCTTTTTTCATTCAAGATTTCATACATTCTTGCAACCTCATTCAATTGTTCAGTAGAATTTGTTGCAATAATTGTATAAAACTCATTAAAAATTGATGAATATGTCATTAGAAAAAAAAATTACAAATATCAAGTTCATACAACATCAAACATTAGGACTTCTCTCTCTCTCTCTCTCTCTCTCTCTCTCTCTCTCTCTCTCTCTCTCTCTCTCTCTCTCTCTCTCTCTCTCTCTCTCTCTGAATCACTTTTTTTATTGATTCAACAGAATCAAATATAACATATACTTGTACTCATTAATGTGCATACAATATTTTGGGAGTAAACCACCAATTAGACAATTGCAAAGTTTTTTTTTACAAGAGACAAAAAGTATCATACAACTTATTTTACAACTTTGATACTATCAAGAGCAAGATCCCAAACATTAAGACTTGTTTATATGTTTATTCGATGAAGCACAAACTAGAAAGCTCCACTACAACCATACATGAAAGAATATATTTTTATCACTAAAGCATAAGGAAATTTGAAAAGAAAATAAGCAAGAATTGTTGGGAGAGAGGGAGATGTCGTATGTTAGAAACGAAAAATAATCTCAAAGAGGTAAGACGAACACGAACGAGACACGAACTCGAACAAGAAATGAATGAGAAACGAACTCGAACAAAAAATGTTCGTGTGCAGCGGAACGAGCTATACGACTCTCTCCAAAAGTATGACTACGTCTATCAGAAATGAACATAACGGTAGTGATGGGAATCACGGTCGTTCTTGATTATGTAGACAAACTTTAATAAATGAATGAAGCTCCAAAAAAATGGTTTGTCACAAATAGTAAGACAAACTATTCGTCGCGAATGATTCGTGAAGAGCTAGACGGTGCTCGACTGATAATTAGTCGCGAACGATTAACAAAAGACAAGACCAAATGTTAGTCGTCTATTACCAGAAAGAACAAACTAGAAAGATTAGACAAAATGAATGATAAGCATAGCAATATTAACATATTTCTGAACACAAAACAAAGAACTGTATCAGATTAAGTATGTCATGTATACATGTCAATAATGCGATAGAGCACAAGACAATAGCAGACGAAACCGCGTTGCTTACGAAGCTTATGCAATTTGTAAAGGAATAAAACTTATTGTTGACAATCAAGAATTAATGCGCAAGGCATCTACTTCATCTCATTCACTCATAACTCATTAACCAGAATAACCTCGTTAAACTGAATACGCAAATGGTATCCAATATATATACATTATATTATAGGTGTGCAGATGTGAAAAGTACAGTGAATGTGCTATCTGTAAGAGATCGTGGCTGGCTGCAGTCGTTGTCCAGTCTATTAGCACAGTTACATGGGGTGAGCGTGAAAAGGGTGCGACGTCAATTAGTGCTGAAGTGGCCATTGGTGATGACGATGCAAAAAGTGCATCACTCTTATGAATAGCCTTAGGATTAGATTTACAGGGTGCCTTTGCTTTTAGGGCACCTTTGGAATTCTGTAGGATAGAATTTTTTTTTTGCTTGTCACTATAACCTGTGTAAAAACACAGTGTTGTGATTTTTTTGCCTTTTATTTGTCTGTGCAAATTTGCATGTAAATATGCAGGCTGCACGACAACATTAGTAAATATGCAGCATGAATGTAGGCAGATTAAAATGGGATTTAAGGAGAGTAGAAGTAATAAATCTAACACCCCCCTTAATCTGGATCCGTGAATGCCTTGATATTCAGACTGAGCAATGCACAAAATTTGTTGTGTGCATTAACACTGAGTGCTTTTGTGAAGATGTCTGCAACCATGTCCTGCGTTTTGCAGTATGTTAAGCTCACCTCTCTGTCGAGAACCTTGCCCCTGATGTAGCGATATTTGATCTCAATGTGCTTACTCCTAGAATGAAATCTAGGGTTGGCCGATAAGGCAATAGCACTTTGGTTATCACAAAACAAAATTGTAGGGCTGTACTGACAAAGATTGATGTCTGACAGCAAATTCCTCAGCCAAAGTGCTTCCTGAATAGATTGAGAAGCAGCCATGTATTCTGCTTTAGTAGAAGAAAGTGCGATAGAGGTTTGCTTATGACTGTTCCACGAAATAGGACCGCCGTTGAAGAAGAATGTAAATCCAGATGTGGACTTACGATTGTCTGCATCTCCTCCCCAGCTTGCATTAGAATAACCACTGAGCTGATGAAGATTGTCATTGCTGACATCTCCATAGCAGATGCACTGGTCCATGGCAGCTCGAATATACCTCATGACTCGAATAAGAGCCTTCCAATGAGTAATGCCAAGATTAGCCATGTATTGGCTGAGTGAGATAACAACAAAAGAGATATCTAGTCTTGTACAAACCATTGCGTACATGAGAGATCCTAGTATCGATCAATACAAATACTCTCTCATTTGCTCCTCTTCTTGGTTGGTCTGGGGACATTGGTCCTTTGACAAATGCAGGCCTGGATCCATTTGTGAGTGAGCTAATTTGCAATTCACCAAATTGTTTCTGTTAATAACATTATGAAGATACCTTTGTTGAGTGATGTAAATCAGTCAATTTGCTCTGTCTCTGTGGATTTGAATTCCCAGATAGAAGTGAGCTTCGCCCAGATCAGTCATGTCAAATTCTGATAACATCATCTGTTTCGAATCCTTAACCAGATTGGTATCGTTGATGAAAAACAACGTATCATCCACGTACAAGGTGATGATAATGAAAGATTGTTGCACTGACTTCGAATAAATGTTGCAATCAGCAGTGCTTGGTTTGAATCCCTGTTCAATGAGGAATGTGTTGATCCTTTGTAACCAAGCCCTGGCAGACTGTTTCAAGCCGTACAATGTCTTGTGGAGTTTACAGACACAATTTTTCATGCCTTCAAGAACGTATCCTTCGGGTTGGATCATGTAGATATCTTCTTGTATAACTCCATTTAGATAGGCTGTTTGTACATCAAGTCGAGGTCGGCGGTTGCAGCATAAGACGAGAGCATTCAAATCGACGAATGGTTGACGACTGGACTAAAAGTCTCACTGTAGTCGACATTCGGCATCTGGTGAATCCTCGTGCTACCAGTCTAGCCTTCCTTCGATCAATTGCTCCGTTGGCATTATATTTGATCCTAAAGATTGTCAGAAATGGTGAACTCCTGCAACTTTGTTGCAGCACGAACAAGACACGAAGGTCGAACGAGAACAGTTCGCGATAGTCAACGTGTCTTTGACTCGAAGCACGAACGATTTGCGAATCAATCGCGAATCGTAAACACACCTCCAAGACTGCAAAGCGCAAAATGGATGCAGAACAAAGACTACGAAAAGAACGAAACAAACGAAGAGAAATCCTTCATGCTGGCAGCTGGCAGCTCATCGGGCTTTATGCCCAGCTGAAATAAATAGCAACGACGAAGACTAACTAACTAGTTGATTAGCGTTAACTAGTCTTGTGATTCTATGTTTAGCTATCTTGTAAACTTCACATAGTGGAGGTATAAACAGTCCTCTCTGGATCATAACTGTAAGAAGAGGGATAGTGAATACAGAGATCTATAAGAAACAGAGAGGGACGTAATGAATAGAGTAAGAAAGCAAAAGTACCATAGTTGTGCATGAAAGTCTGCCAACGAGTAGAACACATCGAAAGAGCAGAGAGTCATTCCGCCAATGAGCGAGACACTGACGATCTCGCTCTAAAACCAGACTGAAAATATAGTCGCTCATGTATTTCTTGGCCTTGTGCTGTGTCTCTTGATTGCTAGAGTAAAATATGTTCTATGATGCATAGTCGAGTGTTTGGGATCCCGTAAGAACTTTCACACAAAAAGAAAATTCAAAGACAGAAAATTGTTTGTGAATCAGAAGAGAGGACAAACACGAAACAAGAAAAAGCTTCTGCGACATGGTATCAGAGCCTACTGATTATCACTACTGATATCCCAGCAATGATTCTTCCAGGCAACACAATATGGCTACGACAATTCAGACCAGAGTAACAATCAATCTTGATGGGGCAAATTACAGAATCTGAAAATTCAAAATCAAAACACTCCTGAAGGGCGAAGGCATTCGGTTGGTGATGAACATGGATGAACCTCCATTAGATTTGGTGCTAGCAATGTGCACATCCGAGTGTATGAGTTTAAGAGGATGAGATGACTTTGTGATGGAGTTAGGAAACACCTTCTTATGTGCCTTGGATAAGGTACAAGCTTCACAAACCTTGTCTTCCTTCCCAATAGACCTTGGTAGGCCTCAGCATACTCCTCCTTGATCATAGCCTCCATGGAACCCGAGTTGACATGTCCAACTCTTTTGTGCCATAAAGTAAAGGTGGATATCTTGCTCTTCTTGGCCAACATGACAACATTAGTATCCACAAATGCATCCAACTTATAAAGTTTGTCAAGTCTAGTGCCCTTAGCCACTATCTTACCTTTCTTCTTGATGAAACATTCATTTGAAGCAAAGTCAACATTGAAACCATTGTCTACCATTTGGCCAACACTTAGTAGATTCTTTGTTATTGTAGGAATGTACAAAACACCTTCTATGTTGATCTTTTGGAAGATCCTAAGCAAAGGGGAATTCTACCAACTCCTTCAATCTTACAAGCTTCATCATTTGCTGTATAGATAGACTTTATAGGTCCATCATAAGATAAGAGAGAAGAGAAAAACTCCCTTTTACTAGTCATGTGTGAACTAGCACCCGAGTCAATCCACCAAGGATCTTCTCCTTTGAAGCTTGTTGAAGAAAATATGGACATCATGAGAGAGTCCTCATGTGAACTCTCCTCCTCCTCCTCTTTGCTCATGTTGGCTTGGCTTTGATCTTGCTTCCTCTTGAAGCATTCCGAGACATAATGCCCCATCTTGCTACAATAGTAGCACTTCACCTTTGATTTGTCCTTCTTGACTTTGGTGGTTGATGGAGATGCCTTTGAGGGTCCTTCTTGATCCTCAAGCTTTGAAGACTTTTTGAATGTTGATCCTTTGCCTTTGGACTTGCCTTTGACTTTGGTGAAGAGAGCTTGGTCCTCTCCACCTTGGATGGAAAGCCTATCCATCCTCTCTTGCATTTGGCTCCTTCTTGATTCCTCGGCCATGAGTGTGCCTTGGAGTTCTTCAAGTATGGGTCGGTTACCCGTAATTGCATATCCCTGAACCAAATTGTCAAATTCAAAGCTTAGTCCATCCTTGATAGGATCACCTATGAAGGCTAGCTCTTTGTTCAATTCTTTACTCTTAGGACAAAAGTATGTGCACTCTCTCCTTTCTTTTGATAGCTTCTATAGATTTGATTCTTCAAAGCTAACATTCTAGTTTGGTTGTTGGATTCATAGACCTTTCTCAAAGTCTCCCAAGCATCTTGAGCCGAAGTGCAATCTCCTACCTCTCTTAAGAGTTCATTTGCAACATTCATTTTTATGCAATGTAGTGCAACATTGCACCTCTTGATGTATTTGGCTTTTTCTTGAGGATGAATAGGTTCACCCTCCTTACCATTTACAATTTCCATCAAATCTTGCATGATCATGATGGATTCCATTCTAACTTTCCATATGGAATAGCTAGTTTTGTTGAGCCTTTCATTAGTATCCAAAAGATATGCATTTATAGATGCCATCTAGTCTCTTAATCAAGGACTTGACACAAATGAAGGTTACTTCTATTGACTTGATTGAAGATCTACCTTATCCCACTTATTAGGGACCTGAAAAGATCATTAATAGACTTCCTATAAAGATCTAAGAATGATCTCTAACAAAATCAAATCATAGAATACTAGAAACAATGCACTTGCTTGATTGAAGTAGACAATACTAGTAGAATTGCCCCACTTTCTATAAAGAACATTAAAGCTTCCAAATGATCTGATCAAGAGTGAATTTCAGCAACCTAATATACTTCCAAAATCACTTGTAAAAGATCTAAGTGGAACTTAATGAGGATGCAACACAATTGACTATCCAATAACAAGCAAAAAATTGATCTAATTTGGTGCATAAGTCAAGCAATGGTTGGACTGAATCTAAATCACTTTAGGAGGTGTCCTTTACACCTTAGAACAGCCTTGAAGAATATCCAAAACTCTGATCTTCCCTCTCCTTGAATGCTAGAAAGCCTCTTCTATGAAATCACCTCCAAAACTCGCTTAGAAATCAATGCTTTGAGCAAGCAAAACTTGCTATCTTGGTAATGTGAATTGAATTCAATTTTGCCTCTGGTTTTAGACACCTAAACACCTGCAAATGAAGTCACACAACACCAATCTCCAATGTATTTGACTCACTTTGAGTTCTAGAATCAATGCTAGATGCTAAGATCCAATCTACACAAGATTTAGATAAAAAATTGTGATCAAATTGAATGAAAACCAAGGATTTAGCTCATTTCAGCCTTTAGGCTCTGATACATGTGAAAATTACAGCAAATGAGGATATTAAAACAATTGAAATGATGAGGGAAACAATAGATTATGATCTCATAAGATTAGCACAAGTTGAACCATCAAAATCCATAAAAAATCGATGCCCTGAACCTCACTAAATGGCCCAAATCCTTGAAAAAGGCTTCACATGTGTGAAAGTACGGCCTCCCACAGTCTGAGTACTATACACCAGACCTACATTCAATCCTATAATCATTAGTAATCACAGGAACTCAAACAATTATGAACATAGAGAGCAATTGCACCATCATGAGAGAAAAATCATGAAATTGCTTGATTGACTTTGGTGAGATATCATCACCTATATATACATGATCCATCATGGTTTTGGGCAGGTATGAGTAGCCCTAAACCTATTCCTAATGCTAATTTTGGTGGATCTTTCATCCCTACCAAGTTAGGGTTGGAATCTTGGAGATCCTCAACAATGCAAAAATTACCAAAAATAGCTCCTATTTTTTCTCTCTTGTATCTAAGCATAATTTGGACTCATTCCAAAGGTTCTAACACTTAGGTCTACTTGAGAACATCCTTATGAATGGAATCCTATGCTAATTGGCACGTGTGACAAGCCACATCATGACCATCTAACTATTTACAAGTCATATGACCAAAACTAGTCAAGCTAGAATTGTGAATTTTTAACAGGTGACCGAGCTCTCAGAGGTGCAGCCTCCAGAGGGAGACCCGAGAAGAGCTGAATGGATTAGAAAGTATGAGCGCGCAATGCGATCATTGTTTCGTCCATAAATGAGCATCAAATTGAACACTACGAAAGCAGCCACGCAGCGTGAGAAAGATTAAAGCAGGAGTATGAAGCTTTCACGATATTCGACGAAGCACAAGCTACTCTGAACATGACTACGATGTAGTCATCAATTCAGGAGCAACATCTCACATAACCTGCAACAAGAAGATCTTGATTAACTTTTGCGAACTCAAAAATGACAGAGCAGTGATTTTAGGCAATGAAAACAAACATGATGTCAAAAACATCGGCTCTCTACAACTACGAACACTGTCAGGCCAAGTAGAGTTGCCAGGGGCACTCTATGTGCCCTCACTCAGAAAGGATTGCTATCTGTCTCCAAGATGGCAGATCTAAGCATTCAAGTTTTGTTCGATGGCAACACTTGCCATATGATCGAGAAGACGACAAACAAGTTGCTGATGGTCGGATGCAAAGAAGGAAATCTCTACCAGGCCAAAATAATCAGCATCTTTGAAAGCATATTAAATGCTTAAGAAAACGAAGATCAACTCTGGCATAGAAGAATGTATCATCTGAACATGTGGAGCTTGTATGACATGAGCAGAAAGGACATTGTCACAGGTCTCAAGATTTCAAGACCAGAGGCTGAGTTTTGCGAAGCTTGTTAGAAAGGCAAACAACATCGGAATCCATTCACACACGGGGGAAGAAGAGCCAAAGAAGTTCTTGAGCTCGTCCACTCTGATGTGTGTGGACCAATGAAAATAAATTCACTCTCAGGTTCGAGATATTTTCTAACGTTCATAGATGATTATAGCCGAATGACCACGATCTACTACTTGAAGAAAAAATCTGATGTATTTGATTCTTTCAAGAAGTTCGTGGCATTCGCAGAGCGACACACCTCAAAAAAGATACAAATCCTTAGCTATGACAATGGAGGTGAATACAAAAGCACATAATTCTCAAGATTCTGTGAAGAACAGGGGATCATCAAACACTAGTTTACTCCTGCATACACACCAGAATACAAGGGTGTGGCAGAAAGAAAAAATAGAACGCTAGTCGAAGGAGCCAGATGCATGATGGCACAGGATCAATTGCCGAATCAACTCTAGGCCGAGGCAATAGCTATAGCTGTACACCTGCAGAACAGATTTACAATGACAACGATGGAGAACAAAACACCATACGAAATGTGGATAGGTAGAAAGCATGATCTGTCATACGTACGAGTGTTTGGATGTGCAGCATACAAGCACATTCCAATAGAAAAGAGAAGCAAGCTCGATAACAAATCCGAGCAAACAATCATGGTCGGCTACTCGAACAGAACACATGTGTACAGGCTCTATGATTCAACCACGAAGAAGGTTGTTTTGAGCAGAGATGTGAAGTTCGACGAGTCCACATTCCCTGGACTGAAAGACGAAAGAGGCCATGAGATCTTCACACTGCTGCCTATTCAAGAGGGAGATCGAGGACATACATCAAATCAGAATGCAGAGCCCCAGATTCCAAAGCAGCAAGAAGCAGAGGATCGACTCCACGAACAAGAATTATTCGAGCAACGACGAAACGAACTTCGAAGGCCAACAAATCAAAGAAGAGCTCCAGATCGCTATTCTGAAAATCTTCAATGGAGCAAAGACACGTAGTTTGAGTACTGCAGCTTCACAGAAGAGCCAACAACATACCAAGAAGCTATCTAGAGTGTAGAGGGAGAATTCTGGAAGCAGACAATGTCAGAGGAGATCGAGTCGATGAGGCAAAACGAGGCATGGACATTAGAGCCACTGCCAGAAAATAGGAAAATAGTCGACTGCAAGTGGGCTCTACAAGAAAAAGTTAAAATTAGATGGCACAATTGGCCGCTACAAGGCAAGGCTTGTCGCAAAGGGCTACACGCAGAGATATGGTGTCAACTATTTCGACACATATTCGCCCATGGTGAAGATGACAAGCATAAGGCTACTCCTTGCATATGCCACACAATACAATCTGGAAATTCACCAGATTGACGTGAAAACAACCTTTCTCCACGAACATCTAGAGGAAAAAATCTTCATGAAGCAACCTGAAGGCTATGAAGGCCCCGACAACAGACAATATGTCTGTTGATTACAGAGATGCATCTATGGTCTAAAACATGCATCACGGGCTTGGTACAAAAAGCTTGATGGTCTCTTGAAGTCTCTAGACTTCCACCCTACTCAACTAGGCTGTAATGTCTACATCAAGAGAGTAGGAAAGGATTTTGTGATACTGACCATTTTCGTGGATGATTCACTGATAATAGGGAATTCCTTGATGTTGATCAAAGACACAAAGAGCTACGAAATACAGATCTTGGAGAAGCAACAAAATGACTAGGGCTGGAGATCAGAAGAGATCGAACAAATGGCGAAATGCACTTGAGTCAGTCAGAATATGCTAGAAAAGTGCTAAAGCAGTACCACATGATGGAATGCAAAGAAAAAGCGACACCAATGATAGCTGGAGCCAAGCTTACGAAACATGATTGTCCAAAAACAAAAGAGGAAGAATAGAAGATGGCAGGTATACCCTACCAAAACTTAATCGGAAGATGTACTTGACAATTTCTACTAGACCGGATCTGGCTTTCTCTGTTTACGCATTGAGCCAATTTTGTTCCAATCCTGGTCTAGCACATTGGCAAATGGCCAAACAAATCCTACAATATCTGAAGGGTACCCAGAATATTGGATTAACCTACAGAGCTAGAAACGAGGAGAAAGGATTCGAGCTGCATCACTACAGTGATGCAAGCTAGGCGAGCTGCAAGGATGACAACAAGTCCATTACTGGAGGATGTACAATAGCGTGTAGAGCTGCAATCAGCTGGATATGCAAAAAGAAAACCATGGTAGCTCAATCCTCTTGTGAAGCTGAGTATGTCGTAGTCTCAAAAGTGGCAAATGAGGTAGTGTGGCCGCGGATGATGTTGGAGGCAATCGGGCTACCACAAGAGGGGCCAAGCACGATGATGATGGACTCCCAGAGTGTCATCTATCTGTCCCAGGATCCTGTCTTCCATTCAAATATAAAGCACATTCCTCTGAAGTACCATCACATTCGAGATTTGATCTCGAAAGGAGAGCTCCAGGTCCAGTTCATAAAATCAGTAAATATGATTGCAGATCTCCTCACAAAATCGCTCGACAAGCCACTCTTTACCAAGCAAAGAGAGGAAATTGGATTGAACGAACAAAGCTACAAGGTTCAAGAGGGAGTGTCAGAAATGGTGAACTTCTACAACTTTGTCGCAGCACGAACAAGACATGAAGGTCGAACGAAAACAATTCATGACAGTCAACGTGTCTTTGACTCAAAGCACGAACGATTCGTGAATCAATCGCGAATCGTAAACACACCTCCAAGACCGCCAAGCGCAAATAGACACAGAATGAAGACTATGAAAAAAATGAAAAGAACAAAACTTTTCGTCAAACGATCTATGTTCTCCAGAGGACGTCGACTTCTCGTAGTATCTGTTCTGGCTAGTGGGCGATGTCGAGAGAAATATGTGGGAACATACATGACATCGAACGAGCATATAGGTAGTTCGAGACCTCTGTTTGAAGTTCGACTCGAAAAAGGGTTTCGGGGACAATTGGTCGGTCGGGTCTCGAAAATGTTAGCAATCTCCCGAATTTCCAAACGGGGAGTGGCCCTAGGTTCATGCGCCCAATACAGACCTGACGAATCCATTCCTTCCTAGTTCCAACATCGTTTGGTCACTATGGCCTTTAGTCCCAAGGAAAATGCTTTTAGAGCAATGGAAACGGGGACAATTGGTGTCTGGTCCTGGAATTGGGCCAAATCACCCAGAGTTCTAGACGGGGGTGGTCCAAGGTTTCTGAACCCAATACAGACCTGATGAATCCATTCCTGCTCAAGTCTAACATCGTTTGGTCAGCATGACCATTCGTCCTGGGGAGGATGCTTTCAAGGCAATGGAAATCACCTAGTCAATTTTTCGTTCAACGGTCCATTTCTCCAGATGGCGTCGGCTTTTTGTGCTGTCTATTTCAGCTAGTGGGCGACATCGAGTAGAACCTGTGGGAACTGACAAGACACCGAACGGGCATACTGGTAGCCTGAAACCTCCGTTCAAAGTTCAATCCAGAAACGGGCTTCGGTTCTAGAATTGATCGAAATCATCCAGATTTTCAGTTGGGGGGTGGTCCCAGGTTTGTGAATCTAATAGAGACCTGATGGATTTATTCATGCCCAACTTCAACATCGTTTGGTCAATTTCTCCTTTTCTCCCCCGAGGATAGTGCTTTTAGTGCAAAGGAAATTTTTCGTCAAACAGTCCATTTCTCTAAACGATGCCAGTTTATAGTGTTGTCTAGTCTGGCCAGTGGGCGAAGTCAAGGGAAACTTGTGGGAACAAACATGACATTGAATGAGCATATAATTGGTCCGAAACCTTTGTTTGAAGTTTGTCCGACAAAGAGTTTTGAGGATTATTCGCCGGTGGGGTCCCGGAATTGGTCCAAATCTCTTGTATTTCCAACGGAGGTGGCCACATGTACTTGAACCTGATACGAACCCGAGAGATCCATTCATGCCCAATTTCGACATGGTTTGGTCAGTCATCCTAGGGAAATGCTTCTAGAGCAATGGAAATGACCTAGTTTGGCAATTTTTCGTCAAACGGTCCATTTTCTCCAGACGATGCCAATATCTCATACTATCTATTCCAACCAGTGGGTGGCATTGAGGGAAACTTGTGGGAATAGACAGGACATGGAACAGGCCTACAGGTAGCCCAAAATTTTTGTTCGAACTTCAATCCAGAAGACAACTAAGGGGACAATTGGTATTTGGTTTTGGAATTGGTCAAAATCGTCCAGATTTCCAAACGGGGGGGTGGTCCCAAGCTTGTGAACCAACTACAGACTTGATGTGTCCATTCATACCCAACTTCGACATTGTTTGGTCAATTTCTCCTTTTCTCCTGAGGATAACGCTTTTAGTGCAATGGAAATGACCTAATTTTGCCATTTTTTGTCAAACGGTTCTTTTTCTCAAAACGGCTTCGGTTTATTATGCAGTCTAGTCTAGCCAGTGGGTGACGTTCAGGGAAACTTGTGGGAATGGACATGACATCAAATGGACATGTAGGTAGTCCGAAACCTCTGTTCGAAGTTCGTCCGGAAAAGGGTTTTGGGGACAATTGGCCGATTGGGTCCCGAAATTGGTCGAAATCTCTTGTATTTCCAGCCGGGGGGTGGCCACAGGTTCTTGAACCTGATATGGACATAATGGATTCATTCATGCCCAATTTTGACATCATTTGGTTAGTATAAGCTTTTGTCCCGAAGAGAACGCTTTTAGAGTAATGGAAATGACCTAGTTTGGCAACTTTTCGTTAAATGGTCCATTTTCTGCAAATGGTGTCGGTTTCTCGTGTTGTCTCTTCCAGATAGTGGGCAACCTTGAGGGAAATCTATGGGAACTGATAGCACAGAGAACGGGCATACTGGTAGCCTGAGACCTCTGTTTAAGTTCAGCCCAGAGAAGGACTTCGGGGTCAATTGGCCCATCCGGTAAACAAGTGCTTATTGTCACCAGTCTTTATCAGAAAAACTGTTTTTTTACGAATTGCCGTAGTTTAACCAGAATGTCCTATTGCTGCAATTGGTTGACATTCTCAAAATTGGAGAGCTCTTAGCAGCTTCACAACTTGCATGCTCGAGTGCTTTCCATGTGTCTCTTTGTTTTGTCACTTGTATCTGCCATTGACGGTTTCATCTTTGGTTTCTTGGCAGATTCTAGATTCTGGGAGGTCTATATCCTCCATTCGCTTCTGGGTGTTTCCGTGGTTCTTCTCTCAGTTGAAGTTTCAGTCTCAAGGAAAACCTTCGATCTACAGGTTGCACAAACTTTGATTATCAGTCTCAAGGGTATGGACTCATCAGAAATTGGTGGTAGGAACAAATTTGGATGGACGGTTTGATAACGGTAAGAAAACATGATGAAGGCTTGGTGAAAGGATGAAGGAATTGATAGTTCTATAGTTGCAGCCTTGGACCCTTGCAATGTCGAGCTTTGACCACCACTTGCTGGTTGAGGAGCTTGCTTTATTTTGCAGGTTCACGGTTGTCTTGATCTTTCTTTTCTGCAGCTCTTTCTTTTGATCTGTTACTTTTGGATCTCTTTGGGCTTCGAAGGAGGGGATTTGACTATCATTGCTCCAAGGAGTTTCTTTTGATCAAAATTGATCTAACTCATCTGTTGCTTAAGTTTTCGTCCTTTCCTCATCAGCTTCTTTGCTTAAGTTGTCTTTTTTTGTTCTGGCTGCTTCGCTTGCTTCTTAGATCTTTGTTTGGCTGATCATCCATTGTAGGTGGCAGTTGGTCTCCGCAAGACACTTGCAATGATCTGTCAACTGCTTCGGTAAGACTATAAAAAATTGGAGATTTCTCAGAAGAACAGTAGACTGATGATAAACAAACAGATGGAAGGAAGGGTGGTGGTGACAACGGTAGATGGTGTGGATGATAGACATGATAATGGGCATAGAATTTGAAGTATGGCAAGAGGCCGGTTGAAGAAAGAGACTGATTTTCCAATGTTTGTGTTTCTCTTTCTGAAGGATCTTCGTCATGACTGGGGTACTTATTCTGATTGAGTCTCTTTGGACTACCAATCTGTTTTCTTAGCCTTGTCGTTTTCATATTTGACTTGTGACCTTGGCTGTCGATCTTGCTGGTGTTGTTGCTGGCAGCGTAACTGCTCCAGTAAATCCAAGCAGATCCACTCTCTCCCCCCCAAAAAAATCTGTTGGTGGAGATGTTGGTACTGGTAACTGTTCATGGTCAAGATTGGATCGGCGTGTGGAACACGTATTTGAAACTCGTTTGAACATGCGACTGGACTAAAGATTGAACAAATTTTAACTAAATTTGTTTCGATCTTGTTGTAGTTGACTCGAAGATGAATATGGTAATGAGACGCAGGAATCAACTCTGACTTGACATGGATTTCTCATAATTCTCAAAAATACTAAACTACTGTACAAGGGAATCTAAAGATGGATAGATGAATGAAAATGTATTCTGGAGATGCTCTACAGAAGACTCTCGTGCAATAGCTATTTCTCAAGCAAAAATCAATCACACAAAATAGGTGAAGAGAAACAAGGAAATAAACAAACGTTATAGAGAGTGAGAACTATATAGCACTTGTCGAACAAGACTTGCATTCATCAATATTGATAATGTACCTTGATAGTTGCAATATTTCAGTTGTTTTGTAGAGTAATGTGACTTACTCTGATATGCCCTTGTCAAAACAAGACAGGGTGGGTGACGCTAAAGTCGACCATCAGTGATAGTAAATGCTGTAAGATATAGCTTGAGATGCAGGTATTATTGAGGTACTATGTCCTGAGGACCTCTGTGAACAAGAGATTCAGAATCGAATCTCTATCCGGATTTTTGAATCCGAGAAATATTGTGTATTGGCACATTGGAAATCTTATCAACATGTGGAAAGACAAATAGATTTGAGGTTGTAGAAGGGGATAAAAATTGTCAATTCCCTGTGGAGGTTGCTCTTGGTTGGACAGTGTAGCAGATGACGAAATATCGGTTTCACTTTCTTTCGACAAGGACTCATTTCATATTGTCTTTTTCATCATGGAACTGGTGTATTGTGCGGTATTGTAGAAGTTTGCAAGAAACTTCTCGATTGAGCAGCAGGTTTAACTGTTGGTTGCTATGGTGCTCGTGTTGTTGTTGTGAGGATCCTATCGGGAGTCATAACTAACATGACGGGCAGGTAGGATCTTAGTTGGTTGCTTTGGACAGTCTTTGAAACTGTGTTTTCTGATATAGTCAGAACACTCAGCATGGTACTGGGTCTTGATTGGACAATCAACCATGAAATGGCCAGTTTCACCACAGATGAAACATCTGGTTGCAATGGCCTTTGTATAACAGCATAGCCATCTTGTATGGCTAATGGTTCGGGACTTTCAGATGGATATACATGATAAGGCAAGGCATTTTCAGACTGTGATGGTTGTTCTCCATATTGTTGGACTGTATGTGCTTGGATAGGCCGATATGAAGGACAAGCATCAATAGGATACGTAGCCCGGCAGTGTGGGCACCATATTGTTTTTCATCTATAAGGTACCTGTGCAGAGTTTGACTGACCAGGCATACTGCTTTGGATAGACTTCAGGGTAGCTTGAAACTCATTGGTGAGTTTCTCCATCTGTAGTTGATGTTGCTTATTAAGCAGCTCCAACTGGGATTTCCAAAGCTGATCTCGTGTGTCCTCAATTGGCTTTGACTCATGGACAGGAGCACGTGGTGCTCGTTGTTCCCTGGATTCATCAACATTTGGTCCCTCGTATTCTTCTTTGATGGCGTGCTCGTATATTCGTCATTTGATTTAAGCTCACGTCTAATCCATCTTGGAAGGCCGACTAGGAACCAGATGATGAGCATCTGTTCAGAGGGCTATTCTTGGACTTGACTTTTGAGGCATTTGAAACGCTCGATATAGTCTCGTACACATTCATCTTTTGTCATTTTGATGTTACTCAGTTTTACAAAAGGGCTTTCGATCAAGCAAAAGGGCTTAAAACGCTTGACAAATGACTCTTTCAAAATTGACCAGTCTGTCTTTTTGTCACGATCAAGGTTGAAAAACCAATCACATGCTTTAGTGATCATGGTCATCAAAAATAGTTGGACCATAGCACCGGGAGATGTTTTGCCATACACATCACATGCATTCTCCAAGATTTGCAAAAATCTTTGAGGGTCCGAAGTACCATCAAACTTTGGTAGATCTAGTTTTGGTGTACGTCTCTCAAGATGAGCTCCATGGGTAGCTGAAACTCCATTAGGGTTGGTTCTGACCCGTGAGGGCTCAGCACCAGAAAAATGGGCTCGTGCTCGTGAAGACTCGGCTCTATCAGGTTCTTGTCCCTTGAACGGGTTTGTTGATTGGTCTTGTAGTTCGGTCATCATTCGGTAGAACCTATGACGTCTGATTTGTTCAACGACAGGGGACCTGACCTCATATGGATAATTGTCTGGGACTTCAGGATCTTTTTGTTGGTCCATTGAGTACTGGTATGAGTTTTTTCTGTGTTGGGTTTCAGTTTCTTTTTTGTTTTTTGTTTTTGATTTTGTGAGTTGTTGGTGTTTTTGGAAAAGTTTTTTTTTTTGGCAGTCCCTACGGATTACGGTTTACAGTGGGGGGGCAGTTTACGGTTGACGGTGGGAGGCGGTTGCTATGGATCAATGCGGATTACGGGTCAAGGGTGGAGTTGTTGTGATTGCGGTCTCTACGGTTGTTGGCGGTGTTTACGGGTGGATGCGGGTTGTGTGCGGGCGGAGGCAGTGGTCTGTACGTGGTGGTCACGGTGCAAGATTGGAAGTAGTGAGTAGGTGGTCTGGTGGCAATTAATATTGTCGTTGTTAATGAATATGATAGTGGGAGGCTCGTGGCAGTGGAATGCGAGCACTAGGGTGGTGTGTTTGTTTGTGGTGGCTACTATTCAAAGGCGGACGTAGTTAGAAGGTGGTCGGCTCAGTCCAGTTAGATGAGGGGGTGTGGGGGCGGTTGAGGACTGTCGCTACGATTCAAGGGCGGACAGATGGGGTGCGTGTAGTTATTGATGCTAGATGGTTAGAGATATTTAAAGTAGTTTAATGGGAGAATGCTTTGGTCAGGACGAAGGCAGGGTGAGGTGCGTGGAGGGCAGGGCTTGTATAGATGCAATGTTTGTCAGGGAAGGATGTCAGGAGTTTCGATCAGGGATCCATTCGTTCGTGCAGGTCATGGGTAGAGTGTTTTGTTTAGAGGGCCGTGGAGAGAGTGTGTGCAAGTGTTGTTGGCAAGCAGATCCTTTGCAAGCAAATTGGAATTTAGTTGCGATCAAATGCGGAGTTTGTTGAATGCGATCTGTGACGATGGAGTGTAGTTGCTACGATGAATGCAGTTTTAGTGGTTTCTATGAGTATATGCAGTGGCTACGATTACATGTGGGTATGGGGGTTGATTGCGGTTGAAGCGGGCGATAGCAGTTGCAGCGGTGCTTGCGGTTGTGGCGGGCGATTGTGGTTGCGGCGGTAGATTGCGGGCTAATGTGATTGAGGACAGAGGGATGCGGTTGATTACATTGGAGATGGGTGAGTGCAGTTTCAGCGAATGTTTGCGGGCAGTGGCGGTGCTATGAGGAGGCAGTTGGTGTGTAGTCGTAATGGGGCAAGGGCGGATTTCTTCTTCAAGAAATATATCCATGTCCTCCTGGAACAATCATCTATGAAAGTCATGAAATAATAGGCTCTCCCTATTGACATGGTCTTCATTAGACCGCACAAGTCATTGTGAATGAGTTCACATGGTTTCTTGCCTCATGTAGCTCCACCTTTCTTGAATGTCTCCCTGTGATTGTTTCCCATTACACATCCCTCACAAATGGAGTGGTGCAATGCTGTTAATCCACTTACCATCTTCAGCTTCACCATCAATTGAGGAAGAGTCTCCTCAGGTTTTCACACCTAGGAGGACATCAAGAGAGAGATCTGAGCCTAAGAGGCTCTCTTATGACAACAAAGGCAAGCAAGTGGAGTTTGATTCCACCAATTTTGCATATTTCATCTCACATGAGGAGCCAAAGGATGTTGAAGAAGCACTCAATACCAAGGAGTGGTATATATATATATATATATTCACTACAAGAAAAGGAGGTTTAAATGATGGTCTAAAATGACAGCTTTTCTGAAGGCCGTCATTTAAATAGTCTTAAATGACGGCCATAAACAATTCTAAGTTCTACGCCATCATTTGTGCCAAAATTGATAATGTGAAAATACTATATGCTATGTATAATAACATGAATGAGGACTATAAAAAATAGTCATATATGTTGGTGAAAATGACGGCCAGCAAAAAGCCATCATTTTCTTCTAGTTTATATGATGACTTTCAAAAACCGTCCTTTATGTCGAAAATGAATTTATTCAAATTTTATAACAAGGATTATGAATAGGTTGGATGATAAAAGTACATATAGTGATCTATATGTTATATACCCTTATTTGCATACATATGTGTGCATAAAAAAACTAGCCAATGCATGTTAGTGGGTACCAATCTATCGAGATTTAGGCCTAAACAATCATTTTTTGCATGACTTTCATAAATGACGACCTAGGAAATTGTCGTATTCTAGTGTATATGACAATTTTTCAAAGTCATCATTTATGACACTTTTTTCTTTTATGATGACATAAAATGTGTAGATAAGTGGGCAAATAGAACTAGTTAGATGAATTTACCAATATAACACTCTTAAGTTGATATAAGTGTGTCATATACTTTTTGATACATGTCGATGATATGTATTCCAATTCAACGATATTGAACATGTGGATAAGAATAATATGCGATATTGTATAACATTAAGGAGCTAAATATACACATAAATGAATGGATTATTGCATAATATGATAGATATATCTGATATCTAAACTTAAATCATCATTTCATGCAAACATTGGTGTAAATGATGGCCTAGAAAATTGTAAAAAAAAAAAATTGTTTACATGACAGCTTTTCAAAAGTCATTATTTATGCCAAAAACATGAACATGTTGATAGGTGTAATATCCCATGTATAACATAAGTAGCTAAATTTTCACCTAGATGAATACAAAAGATATATGTGATATCTAGACTTAAATCATCATTTCATGCAAACAAATCGGCATAAATGTCAGCCTAGAAAATTGTCATTTATTCTGGTTTATATTACACCTTTTCAGAAGCTATCATTTATGCCAAAAATTCTCTTTTTTTAAAGTTCTATGAATTAGTGTGTAGATAAGTGGGCAAACAAAAGTCTTGAGATGGATATGACAATATAACACCCTTAAATTGTGTCATATGTTTTTTGATACACGTCAATGATATGTATTACAATGTATTAGTATTCAATTCGATGGTATTGAACACATCGATAGATATAATATCCCATATATAACATAAGTAGCTAAATTTACAGATGGATGAATACGATAGATATATGTGATACCTAGACTTAAATCATCATTTCATGCAAGAAACTGGCCTAAATGATGGCCTAGAAGACTATCGTTAATTTGTTTATATGACAACTTTTGAAAAGCCATCATTTATGCCAAAATGACATTATCTTAGTATTGTGGCTTAAATGTGTAGATGAGGTGCATAAAAGTAGTTAGATTGAGATAAAGATATAACAATCTCAAGTTGATACAAGTGTTTGTCATATATT
Organism: Diphasiastrum complanatum; assembly: GCA_029204225.1. NCBI lineage: Eukaryota > Viridiplantae > Streptophyta > Lycopodiopsida > Lycopodiales > Lycopodiaceae > Diphasiastrum > Diphasiastrum complanatum. The sequence continues at coordinate 6,929 of MU834575.1, read as the reverse complement.
TTTTTAATACATGTCGATGTATTGATATTGAATCCAATGGTATTGAACATGTGGATGGGTATAATATCCCATGTATAACATAAGCAGATAAATTCACACATAAATGGATGGACTATTGCCTATTATGATAAATATATGTGATACATAGACTTAAATATCAATTCATACAAAAAAATGGAATAAATGACGGCCTAAAAAAACCGTCATCTATTCTGGTTTATATGACAGTTTTTCAGAAGCTGTCATTTATGCCAAAAAAATACATTTTTTTGAAATTTTATGGCTTCATGTGTAGATAGTTGGGCAAATAAAAGTTGTTAGACGAATATGATAGTATAACATGCCTTTAAATTGATATAAGCATGTCCTATATTATTTGATACACATCGATGATATGTATTAGTGTTGAATCGACAATATAGAATACATCGATAGTTATAATATCACATGGATTACTGCCTATTATGATAAGTATATGTGATACCTAGACTTAAATATCAATTCATGCAATAACTAGAATAAATGACGGCCTAGAAACACTGTCATTTATTCTGGTTTATATGACAGTTTTTCAGAAGCCATCATACACCTCGATGATATGTGTTAGTGTTGAATCCGACAATAAAGAACACGTCGATAGGTATAATATCCCATGTAAAACCCAAGTAGGTAAATTTAAACATGAATGAATGGATTACTACCTATTATGATCAGTATATCTGAGACATAGACTTAAATATAAATTCATGCAAAAAATGGAATAAATGACGGCCTAGAAAACCGTCATTTATTCTAGTTTATATGACAATTTTTCAGAAGCTGTCATTTAAGCCAAAAATTATATTTTTTTGAAGTTTTATGGCTTCATGTGTAGATAAGTGGCCAAATAAAAACTGTTAGATGAATATGATAGTATAACATGCCTTTAAATTGATATAGATGAATGTCATACATTGATTGAGACACGTCGATGATATGTATTAGTGTTGAACTGACAATATTATACACATCGATAGTTATAATATCCCATGTATAATCCAAGTAGGTAAATTTACGCATGAATGGATGAATTACTGCCTATTATGATAAGTCTATGTGATACGTAGACTTGAATATCAATTTATGCAGTAATTACAATTTTTCTGAAGTTTTATAACTCCATGTGTAGATAAGTGGGCAAATAAAAATTGTTTAATGATATGTATTGGTGTTGAATCTGACAGTTTAGAACATGTGGATAGGTATAATATCCCATGCATAACCCAAGTAGGTAAATTTACTCATGAATGGATGGACTACTGTCTATTGTGATAAATAGACTTATATATCAATTCATGCAAAAAAATGGATTAAATGACGGCCTAGAAAAATCATCATTTATTCTGGTTCATATGACAGTTTTTCAGAAGCCGTCATTTATGCCAAAAATAACGTTTCTTTAAGTTTTATGGCTTAATGTTGAATCCGACAATATGGAACACATTGATAGGTATAATATCTGATGTTTAACCCAAGTAGGTATATCTACACATGAATGGATGAATTATTGCTTATTATGATAAATATATTTGATACTTAGACTTAAATATCAACTCTTGCAAAAAATAGAATAAATGACGGCCCAGAAAATCGTCATTTATTCTAGTTTATACGACAATTTTTCAAAAGCCGTCATTTATGCCAAAAATTACATTTTTTGAAAGTTTTATGGCTTCATGTGTAGATAAAAAAAAAAAAAGATGGATATGATAGTATAACATGCCTTTAAATTGATAAAAGTGTGTCACATATTGTTTGATACACATCCATTATATGTCTTGATATTGAATCTGACAATATAGAACACGTGGATAGGTATAATATCCCATGCATAAGCCAAGTAGGTAAATTTACACATGAATGGATGGATTACTGCCTATTGTGATAAATATATGTGATAGAAGACTTATATATCAATTCATGCAAAAAATTGGATCAAACAACGGCCTAGAAAAACCGTCATTTAATCTGGTTTACATGACAGTTTTTGAAAAGCCGTCCGTCATTTATGCCAAAAATAACGTTTTTTTAAGTTTTATGGCTTAATGGGTAGATAAATGGGCAAATAAAAGTAGTTAGATGGATATGATAGTATAACATGCCCTTAAATTGATATAAGTGTGTCATATATTGTTTGATACACGTCAATGATATCTATTAGTGTTGAATCCGACAATATATAACACATCGATAGGTCAAATATCCCATGTATAACCCAAGTAGTAAATTTACACATGAATGGATGGATTAATGTCTATTATGATAAGTATATGTGAGACATAGGCTTAAATATCAATTCATGCAAAAAATGAAATAATGATGGTCTAGAAAACCGTCATTTCTGCTGCTTTACATGATAGTTTTTCAAAAGCCATCATTTATGCCAAAAATTACATTTTTTTGAAGTTTTATGGCTTCATGTGTAGATAAGTGGGCAAATAAAAGTTGTTAGACAAATAAGATAGCATTACATGCTTTTAAATTGGTATAAGTGGGTCATATATTGTTTCATACACGTCGATGATATGTATTAGTGTTGAACAGACAATATAGAACACGTCGATAGGTATAATATCCCATGTATAACCCACGTAGGTATGTTCACACATGAATGGATGAATTATCGCATATTATAATAAATATATCTGATACATAGACTTAAATATCAATTCATGCAAAAAATGGAATAAATGATGGCCTAGAAAATCGTCATTTATTTTGGCTTATATGACAGATTTTCAGAAGCCGTCATTTATGCCAAAAATTACATTTTTTTGAAGTTTATAGCTTCATGTGTAGATGAGTGGGCAAATAAAAATTATTAGATGGATATCAAAACATGAAATAAATGATGGCCTAGAAAACCGTCATTTATGCTGGTTTTAAGGACTGTTTTTCAGAAGCCATCATTTATGCTAAGAATTACATTTTTTTGAATTTTTATGGCTTCATGGGCGATGATGATATGTATTAGTGTTGAATCGACAATATAGAACATGTCGATAGGTATAATATCTCATCTACAATCCAAGTAGGTATATTTACACATGAATGGATGAATTATTGCTTATTATAATAAATATATCTAATACATAGACTTATCAATTCATGCAAAAAATAGAATAAATGATGGCCTAGAAAACCGTCATTATTCTGGTTTATATGACAGTTTTTCAGAAGCCGTCATTTATGCCAAAAATTACTTTTTTTTGAAGTTTATAGCTTCATGTGTAGATGAGTGGGCAAATAAAAATTGTTAGATGGATATGATAGTATAACATGCCTTTAAATTGATATAAGTGTGTCATATATTATTTGATACACGTCGATGATATGTACTGGTGTTGAATTCGACAATATAGAACACGTCAATAGGTATAATATCCCATGTATATCCCAAGTAGGTATATTTACACATGGATGGATGAATTATTGCTTATTATGATAAATATATTTGATACATAGACTTAAATATCAATTCATGCAAAAAATGAAATAGATGACGGCCTAGAAAACCGTCATTTATTCTGGTTTATATGATAGTTTTTCAGAAGCCATCATTTAAGCCAAAAATTACGTTCTTTAAAGTTTTACGACTTAATGTGTAAATAAGTGGGCAAATAAAAGTAGTTAAATGGATCTAATAGTATAATATGTCTTTAAATTGATATAAATGTGTCATATATTTTTTGATACACGTCGATGATATGTATTAGTGTTGAATCCGACAATTTAGAACACGTCGACATGTATAATATCCCATGTATAACCCAAGTAGGTAAATTAACACATGAATGGGTAAATTATTGCCTATTATGATAACTATATGTGATACATAGACTTAAATATAAATTCATGCAAAAGGTGGAATAAATGACGGCCTAGAAAACCGTCATTTATTCTAGTTCTCAACTTGACAAAGTGGCTTTTTCACCTTTTTACCGCAAATCTGCTAGGTTAACTGTCTGGAGACAAATCTCTGACACAAACCTCAGAATCTCTCCATGGCTCATTGACAATGTGATTAGCTTCCTTCCTGTCCTTACGACATCCAAAACGGTGCACAAACAGTGAAGAAATCACCAGTTATATATAAAAACCGTAACCCCAAGTCCGGTTTCAATTTTCAACTGGCTTCAAAATTGTCAATTTTTTACCAAATTTTTCCCTGTCTGATGCTATGCACAGGCTAATAACCCCTCTGCTGAGCTTAGCAATCCTCTATAAATTAGAAACCATGCACCAGTGCTTCTCTTTCTGTCTTCAACCCGTCGTAAAACCCCGAACTCTCAGAAGACAGTTCTCCTGAAGCTCTCTTCAACGGCGACACTATACTGTGTACACTCCCTGTACGGCTCTGATACCAACTTAGAATTTGCTTTGCACAAGAACACAGATCATGCTACACAGTAACACAGACAGAAAATCACTCTCTTCAGCAAGCTCACATAGCAACTGCATTTCTCAAAATGAAATTACACTGTACATATAGTTGTTCACTCAGGCAACCCATGCATGACCTAGGTTGTCGTTGGCGGGACGCGTGTCCCGTCGACTTGCCTCGTGGCGAGGCCAACTGATCCTTATCCATTGATAGGACGCACAGTACAGTAACACGGTGATTCTAACTTTAATTCTAACTTAAACATGATCAAAACTTTTTGTCAAGGATGAGGGAGAGATGTGAGATGGTCTTTGACAATAGAATCATATATTCTGGATGGTTTCTTGAGCATCATGCTATACAAGATGTCGGTTCAAACTAAATGCCAATATATCTTTAAAAAAGGCCATTGTCATCCATATATGAGAGAGAGAGAGAGAGAGAGAGAGAGAGAGAGAGAGAGAGAGAGAGAGAGAGAGAGAGAGAGAGAGAGAGAGAGAGAGAGAGAGAGAGAGAGAGAGTAGGTTGAAAATAGTACACAAATGCCTGAAAATATTTTGTACTAATAAATGATTCTGGAATTGAAGCTTGTTTTAGAAAAAATGTCATGCTAATGAATATCATCATGAGAGAGAGATAGCTTAAAATTTTTCAAATAAACACCAACATGCAATTTAAAAACACAAACACACACAACACTTGCCATGTAGCTTGCAGCATAATGAAACGATATGATGGTGATCATCCACAACCATTGGAAATAGCTATATTGTTAACAATTCATCATATGGATACTCTTTAAATAACTCACTCCTTGCATCTATGTCCTTGGTGGCCATTGTTGCTACAAACCCATAGTCACATGGATTTGTACTATTTTGAGATCTCCAAGGTTTGAGAAATAAACATATTCCCACTTGACGTTTGTCAAGGCCTTATTGAAAATTGAGCTATTAATGTAACCTGCTACATTTCCCTCTTCCACATCTCCCATGATTATTCGAAGCTCACTTTCAGGAACATCTCGCATATCATTTTCAACTAGGGCATAAGTTTTCATTCTCGGATAAAAGGCACATAATTGTTTCCACTGTTGAAGTTTATATCGAGGTCCACCATAAGGAAACAATATATCATCTTTATGTAGATTTTCTAATACAAACAAGCCCTCACCAGCAATGTCATTTATTCCAAAATTTTTTTACTATATATATGTTTTTTTCATAGTACTCAAATGCTACATCCATGGGAATTGGCAATTTGTCTTTCCAAAGTCCATTGGAAGTAGGATCAAAATCAATAATTCTCCGTCTTTCCAAAGAAGGAGAAATATTTGGATGCACATTTGACTATTCCTTGACATTGCTTTTTATCTTTTGAAGATAAGCTGACGACATCTGATCAAAAATCTCTCATGTTATCTAAAAAGTGTTATGTGCAAAGCTTAGGTAATAATAAAATATTATTCATAATTTGTAAACTAGAAAGTGTTTAAAAGCACATCAAATATGTCTTTTGGTGAAACATTTTATGTATATTTTCTATGAGTTTTACCTTTTTTTCCTTCTCCATTTGTGGATTGAGAAAGGGCTCTAGTCAATTTAAGATCAAGTGTCACTCAACCTCGTCTAAACTCTTCATATGACATCCCAAACAATCACGACAAGGACAGGACACATATTTCATACCACATGTTGTAGCTTCATGCTTGGATTGGTTCAAAAGTTCCTGAACCCTATCTGCTTTCATCAATATATCATCCATGTCATCAGGTATTGCATGCAATTGAATACAATGATTAGTTTGCTAGTGCGCAAAAATCAATTTTGAATTCATAAAATAAGTAATGAATATATTAGTATTGCTTCAAGCAATATATCAAAGTACACTAGCAAGTTATTTTCAAAATTCGGACTGTAGCCTTTGTCAAATCCATCTATTTAGTGCTAAAGATATGATCAAATTACCCAATACATTATAGTGAATATTGATTATTTTACAATTAGGATAGATGTCGTAGTGTTAGCAAAAGCTCATTGCTAAGTCATTTCACAAAAGTACGATACACATAATTCATTAAGCTTATTATAATATTTAGAGAATTCAAAAGACTAATAACTGGTAGAATATTTATAAGATTCCAAATCTTAAGCTTTATAACACCCATTATACATCAGTCATCAAGCTTACTAAATTTTCAAAGAATATTTATTAAGCTTAATCTAGATGTTTGCTATTCAATGGACATCTAATGAAATCAAACGAATAGTGAAGAGATCAATTTTCCATATTCCAATTGTGCAAACCCAATCTTACAGTTTTTCATGCACACAAGAAGAGCTTGGTCAAAAAGTACGTTTTATGAAAAACCTAATCCATAGAATGTTGGAAAATGAGACAACTAAGAAGTACCAGCAATTTAGAAACTTGCATGGGCTTCTTATCAATCATTAAAATAGAAAAGTCAAACCCCTCAAAAAAAAGAAAAAAAAAAGATGTAAATTAG